>CAIGRP010011547.1:0-35451 GCA_903798385.1 Fraxinus cuspidata
AAGGTTTGATACATATGTACTTAAGATTGATTTTAGGATAAGTGAATATGATCATTGCTTGTACTATAACAATACTAAAGCTGGCAATGGGGTGTATCTACTATTGTATGTAGATGATATTTTGCTACCTAGCTCTAGCAAAGCTGAGATACTAAGGCTTAAAAATATCCTAAAATCTGAATTTAATATGAAAGACTTAGGAAATGCCAAGAAAATTTTGGGAATGGTTATTGACAAGAACAAAAAAAAGAAAATATATTGATTATATCTTAAGAAACATACTTGAACAAAGTTATAATCAAATTTGGCATGAAAGAGGCTAAGTCTATTAATGTTCCCCTTGCTGCCCACGTGAACCTCTCTTCAGCCCAATGCCCCAAAATCGAATTTGAATTTAAAGATATGAAGAACATTCCATAAGTCAATGTCATAGGTTCTGTCATGTTTTCTATGGTTACCATTAGGTCGGAATTGGCATATTCTATTAGTTTTCTTAGTAGGTTTATGTCTAATCCAGGGAAACCTAATTGGACTGGGTTAAAGTGGTTATTGAGATATATAGTTGGAACACTTAGAGTTGGTTTGGTGTTCAAGAAGGGATATAGTCCATTAACATTGAAAGAGTATGTAGACTCTGATTTTGTTGAAGATAAAGATCAAAGAAAGTATACTACTGCTTACTTATTTACACTTGGTGATAATTGTATCACCTGGAAGTCACAATTTCAACATATTGTCACATTATCCATTACTAAGGCTGAATATGTGGCAAAGTTGAATCTGTCAAAGAGTGTGTCTGGTTAAAGGGAATTTTTGGATAGTTGAATTTTTTACATAAGACATCTACTATTTTCACTGATAGTCAAAGTGCTTTATTTTTATGCAAAAATCATGTTTTTCATGAAAGATCTAAGCATATTGAGATGAATTACCATTTCATACGTGGGAAAATTGCATGTGGTGAGATCATAATTTAAAAAATTGATACTGGTGTGAACCCATCTGATATGGGAACTAAATTGCTTCCTTTAAATAAGTTTAGAATTTATTTATTTTTACCGCATATTGATACTTGTTAATCTTTTATAGGTAACCGGGCAATGAAACCTTTGAATAAATTTAGAATTTGTTTATCTTTATTGCATATTGATACTGGTTAATCTTTTACAGGTACTTGGGCGATGATGTAAGGTAAAATTTACGTCTTATGCATTGTAGCAACTAGAGAGAGTGAGGGGTTTCATAACGAAGGTGAAGATTGTGAGTTGTGGTTATTAAATCTGGTTCTATAAGTAAAATGTGTTTTTTATGGGCTGACCACGTGGCATGATTGTACTAGCTACTTGGGCTTCATGCGGATCTGTTTTTCCTTGGAGTGTTTTGAACCGTTGGATTCCATCAACGGTTGAGGCTGGCCATTTACATCTGATTTGGGTCTCTGAATCGTCACTTTTTTCGACCTAACTTCATATGGTTTCTTTCTTCCTTCCGTGAGGTGATTTTTCTTTTTCTTCTTCGAAGAATTTGTTCTATTCATGAGGGTTATTAGTCTGCTGATTTTTTTTTGTAGATTATTCAGTACTGAGCTTTGTCATTGTAGTGTTCTTTGTAGTAGTTGTATACAGAGTTTTAGGTTTAATTGAATTCTAAACTTGCATCTATTCTTGTGGTAATGAAGTGGCTGATGTTTGTGTAGATTAATTGGGAGGTCCGATATTGTGGATCGATGACCATAAGAATGTATGTGAGTCTGAGTCTTGGTAATAAATTCTCCCCCCCCCCCCCCCCCACGCGCCTGTTTTCCACAAATTGGAGGAATTGTTTTTCCCAAATTTATGGTGGGAAAAGCAATTCCCGATTCTGGCCGTCTTTTTTTTTTTAGCAATGAAAATAAATTTCATAACCAATTATTTAAAAAAATTAACTTTAATGGACAATTTCTATGTAAAATGAAGCCAAACGAACACTAAATTTTGATTAAAAAATGGTAAAAAAAAGTTTTCGAGCAATTTTGTTTTTTTTTTTAACTTTTTGGCAATGACAACAAATTTCATAACCAATTGTTAAAAAAAAATTCTCTTTAATGGACAATTTTCATGTAAAATAAAGTCAAACGTAAACAAAAATATCCAAAATTTCAAAAATTTTTCAGGTGAAAAATTTTATCAATCAAACACACTTAATTAACAATCCCTGGAAAACAAGTTCTAGGCAATTACTTTCCCTGAAATTCATTTTCTTTCCACCAATTTTCCACCCTTACAATCAAACGGACCTTTAGTTCTCACTTTTGTCCTTACTTTTTTTAGTCATTTGTCAATAATGTCCTTAGTCAATCTTCTTGATCTAACTTTGTTTTATACTAATAGCTTTATAATATATAAAATAACTTTTCATAATTACATCCCTTTAATTAATTCATTAATGTAGTTATAACATTAATATATATAATTAATTGAAATTTTTCATTAACATAAAAAGATAATATGAAAAGACATACTTGCAACGAATACCACCAAAACCTTTTTAAATATTACCTGTCCATTTTCATTGCCTATACCCTTCCCTTCCCCCGGTCTTCTCTCTTACTTTCACTATCTCCTTCCCAAAAAATTGTTTTCATAAAATTAATCCCTAGTATCAAGGGAATTGTGTGTTTCTAATTCTTAAATTGTCAAAGGAACAGAACTTAGAACTAACTTTTGATTTTAAGTTCTTACCAATTATTTTTATTATCTTTTATCATCATCTTCTTTTGACTTTCACAGGATTGTTAGAAGAAAGGTGCATGTCCCCAATGATATATGATCTAATCAGATCGGATCGAATCAAATCAAATCGAAATAAATCAATTATGTTTACTCGTATTTAGGCAAACGCCAAAGTAATAGACTAAAGGTGTCACTATTTTTGACAAATTACATGAGGTATAACTTTTTATGTTTTGTGATTTTGAATATATTCAATGAATATAAATTATGCATTGATTTTTGCATTGTAATATTCACTTGGATAGGTGTTTAATAAGGGTATTGCACTAATCAAAGTATAAAAAAACATTTTATTTGAGAATTTTTCTTTGTAACCTTAAAGATTCGAGTTATTAAGCCTGTAAGGATATTAAACCATGTTGTCCTGAAATCAATTAACTTGGGAGTCATCGGCCTAAAGCTGGTTATAAGGGTTATTTAGAAAGTTTAAGGAATAGAATGCTGCAAATAAATAAAAAAAGAGTGCTAAAAAATTTGAGAAAAAATATAGAAAATTAGAAAAAGTAGATTCATGAAACAGAAGACGCACAAAATGCCTAGGTTAAGTCCCAAACATTTATTTAGGAAAAGTTTACTTTTGATAAGGGATTTAATGCCTAGTTAAGTCCTAGAAATTGAAGCTATTAAACTTGATATGTTGAACTGAAATTGGTGAAATTTACCTAACCTAGGGAGGTGATGTAAAATTCAACATTAGATCACACATTGAAAAGAGCGAAAATAATAATTTTGGGGGTGTGTATTGGGTGTTGTGTGCGGCCGCAACCATTTGCACTATGAGGATGCACGGTGCATTTTTGGACAAAAAAGTTCAGTTTTCTTATTGTGTTCAAAATCTATTTGGAAACAATATTTTAGTATCATATCTACGAATTTGAAGATATTATATCGGACGAATTGCCAAAGTGATTGTCTCCTAGGAAGGAAATAGATCATAAAATTGATTATTTCAGGTGCCAAACCTTCCTCTAGGGCACCTTACTTGTCTCAACTTGAGCTTCACGAGTTTAGGAAACAATTGGAAGAAATGTTAGAAAGAAGAATTTTCGTGCCTGCGAAATCAATATATGAAGTTCCAATGTTGTTTAAGGAAAAGCAGAAGATTCTCTTCGGATGTACTGTGACTATCGAGCATTGTGATAAGTATTAATTTTGAAATATTTGCATATTGATTTTCCTCATTACTCTATCCATTTTTTCTATCTATTATTTATTAGCGTTCTTTTACATTTTGTAGGAATTTTGAAGCAAAACAATAAAAAAAAAGTTAAAAATGAACAATTTTGAAACAAGTGGAGTTTCATTTCCCAAGCAAATCAGGCAGCAATAGAATTTCTTTTAAATTGGACTCCTTCGTTCAAAAGAATGAGAACTCTAAGATTACGAGAAGATTGAAATTTATGGGACTCAGGAACTCCATGACCACAAGAACACCGAAAATCCCAAAACTCCATGATCTTAAGAACTAAAAAAATCCCATAGCTCAAGGAAAAAAAAAAAGAGGAGGATCTCAAGAAAATGTTCAGAACCAGTATCAGAGGACAATGAGAAGGAAAAGTGTAACACTCCATTAATTGTGGGAACCAACATCAACCATCTCCATTAAGCTTCATTTCTTTTCCTTTTCATTACTTCCTGTATGGATTTTATTTTGAATATTTTGTATTCCATGGGTAACTTAATTAGTTTGTTGGTTAAGGGTGATTCTAAACCCGAGACATGACTTTCGGTTAATAAAGTGCACACATTTCTTTTTGCCTTTTGATTATGTGTTTCATCTGTTAATTCAATTGTTAGTTTGGCCTTCTTATTATTTAGGCGTACAACTAAGTATTCGGTTGATTCATTTCATGCTAATTTAGAGATTTTAGTCCGTAATTGCTAAATTTCTCCAAATTCAAGTAACGATTGCACATCAAGAGATTATGGGATATATTTATTTGATTATAAATGGATTATCACTCAAGTCAGTAAACTGAGCTTATGTGTTTGCACTTGATTCAATTCTTGCCTCTTTCGATTAAAAACTTTTGATTGAATTAAATTTAGAAAGCATGCTCTAGGTTGTTTGGTAAAAAGAATGTTTTGGTAAAGAACTAATTTTATTCATTGAATAAGTAAGAAGAGATAGAGATAATTAAACTTGCAGTTGCCTCAGAGTTGACATTTTCAAAAGTGATAAAAATCCGTTTTGCAACCTTAAGTAAGAAAATCATGTCATCGATAAAGAAAAATCCCTTAAATCACATTTGAAACCCCATTCAAGATTTAATATCAAAAGTAATATTTCATTGGTCATCGATTAGTTTCTTGAATTTCATCTCATTTGTTTAAATTAATAATAATTTCTTGATTTTCTTAGCAAAGTAATTAGTTAACTTGAACCAATCCTCTGCAAGGAAATGACCTTGCTTTCCATCATACATAATGAACAGTAATAGTTTGAGCAAGGAATTTAATTTATACGCTATTTTTAGTGTATCACCTAGAACAATATCGCTGTGAAGAACAGTTATCCCATTTCACTTGTCGCTAATTCCTTCAATCACTTGAGCAAGTCAAAGTATTGCATGAAGATCAAGTTAAGGTCTGGATACTAGCAAGTTTGAATCAAAGAAGGGGACGAAGAAAAGACTATAGTGTCAACCAGATATAGATCATTGGAATTCGAGGTAATGCTTGTTGTTTGTCAAATGCTCTTGCAACTTTTGCACGATAATGAACTAGGTACTTCAGGGGTTTCTAGATGATTTTGTGGTGGTGTACATGGATGACATCGTAATTTATAGTGAAACCTTATAAAAACATATGCAGCTTGTAAAAAAAGGTTCTTACTCGGCTAAGGAATAATGAACTTTATGCTAAACTATCTAAGTGCTCATTCGCCCAAACCTTAATCAACTTCTTGGGTCACATAATCGAGTAAGGAAAAGTTTGCATAGATTCAAAGAAGGTTATGACAATCAAGATTAGCGAATGCTAAGGCATACATCAACATTAGTTTCTTAGGTTGTGGAAGTACTATCGAAAATTTGTGAAGGGATATTAGAGATCATGTTTCCAATGGCCATAACAAAAGGGAAAAACTTTGTGAATGGACATCACAATGCCAAGCTTCTTTACTAAAATTGAAAAAGTCCGTGGATGAATTCGATGTTGGCCTTGCCAAATATGACTAAACTGTTTGATGTTTAGACAGATGCTTGAGATTTTTCTTTCAGAGTGGTTCATCATGCAATAAGCACATCTGGTTGCATATGAAATCGAAAGTTGAAATATGCGAAATGCCGTCATTTAGTGCATAAAAAGAAGTGTAAGCGGTGGTCCACCGCCTTAGAGTATTGCATCACTCTTTGCTTGATTCATTGTAAAGATTGAAAATACTGATGTTAGCCGTTTTATGTCCCAACCAAAACTTTCGAAAAAAAGGCTTATTGGCAGGAATTTCTTTCGGGGTTCAACTTTATGTTGGGATATTGTCCCTATTCTAACAATCTTATCATAGATGCTCTCAATTCGACAAAATGATTATAAGTATAATTTGTACAATTTATTGGTTATTTTGATGAAGTATGGCTTTATTCCGTGTGTATTGTGTTTGTTAGGTACAAATCAACAAAAATGATTGAATGGAGAAAAATGGCTGAAAGGGGACTCAATTGTATGAATTCTAAAGTTTAGAGATTGAAATGCAAATAATCAAAAGGTGGGTTGGACGTAAAAATGAAGATTCAAGAGTTCTTGGAGGCAATTGGATGTGAATAGAAGGCAACGAGATGAAAAGGAACGAAGAACTAAAAGGCATACATGGGAAAATTCAGGGACCAATTTGTACAATTGGTCTCAAAAGCTAAAGCCATGCGTACACATGAGCTTGCAGGCCTTGCATGTGCATGGCCATCAATTCAACCGATTGATGGTAAATATTTTGTTTACTTTTGGGGCACCGTCTCTTGTATAAAATGATATTCTAAACCTTTTTAACCTATAACTAGCCGCCTTGGATGTACAAGGGAATCATTATTTCATATTCTATCATTGAAGCCAAACAAGAGTTTAGAATACAAGTAATTGAAGATTCAAGGCACAAATCGAAGGAAAAGTGTAAGAAATTGATTTGTCAATCTTCTTCATCTATTCTTTAAATTGGGCAATATCATTTCTTAACCTCTTGCGTAATTTAGATACAATTATGTTAAGCTAAATTTCACTTATGTATTAGATTAATGACGAAACCATTGGATATATGTTTTTGATTTATTGAATTATTAGTTTGCTGAATTTTTGTGTTCTTGATTGATTGTGCATTAATATTGCATTATTTGATTGCTTGATCACCAATTAAATATTTAGTTGCGTATTGTAGTGTTTGGAGATTCACAATAGATGCTCCTTCGTCCAAACCTCAGTCAACTTCTTGGGTCACATGATCAAGCAATGAAAAGTTTGTTGGATTCAAACAAGATTGTGGCAATCAAGGATTGGCAACCGGAAAGGCACGTACATGATGTACATTCATTTATTTGATTGTACAAAAACTATCGAAGAGTTGTGAAGGAATATTCAAAGGTTGCACTGTTACAGACCGAATTAACAAAAATGAGAAATTTGTAATTGGTCATCATAATGACAAATCGCTTTTAAAAATTTGGAAAAATTTATACAAACAAATCAGGTGTTGACCTTGCCAGATACGGCTAAATCGTTTGGAATTCAAACGGATGCTTTAATTTTTTCTCTCGAATGGTTCCTCATGGAAGAAAAGCATCCAGTTGCACATGAGATTCGAGAGTTCAATAATGCAAACTAAGGTTACTCAACTCATGAAAAAGAGTTAATGGCAGTAGTCCATTGCCTCATAGTATGGTGTCACTCTCTGCTTAGTCTCCATTCATTATGAAGACCGAAAATACTGTTGTTATCCATTCGTGTCCCAATGGGAAACTTTTGAGCAAGAAGGCTTGTTGGTAGGAACTTCTTTCGGATTTCAACTTTATGTTAGAGTATTCTCCCATTTCCAATGATCATGTCGTAGATGCTCTCAATCAGCAATTAACTTAGCCATGATATGTTCAATGGCCACTATTTTTAAAAGACCAAATACAAGCACCTCAAGAGAAAGACCCGACACACAATATTTGGTCGACCACAACTCGTCATTCTAGCTGGATGGGAGCCTAGTAAAACCAAAATAAAATCGTTTCCATGTACCAAAGGGTGAAGATTAGAGGAAATACTTAATCATAGAAAGCCACGACACAGTTTGGGTGGGACATTTTAGAGAGGAACGCATTTGTGCACTACTACAACGTGCATAACATTAGCCACAAATGATGGATGATATTGCAACTTATGCAAAAATGTCTTGTTTGTTAGTAGGATAAAGCATATCATTAGAAAGAGTCACATTTGCTAAAGCCCATTTTCTTCCCAACTAGATCATTCAAAAGTTTATCGGTGGACTACATTATTGGCTAGCCAAAGGTAGAAGATTTTAACCATTATCATGGTACATAACTTTCACTAAAGCGCCTAAGTATGTATATGTCGAAGAGGGTGAGACCATCACTTCTTTAAACTTATTATCAAATACTTGGGGTTAACCAAGGACATCTCAATGATTGGGATCCTCAATTTTCTGGCATATTTTAGAACGAGTTATTCAAATTCTTGGTTCAACTTTGAGCATGAGTTATATATTTGACCTAAAATTTAATGAACAGACTGATTGTTTTAGTTCAATGCAGGAAAATGTTTTTGGCACTTTATTTATAATTTATATGAAAATTGAGTGAAACTTTTGGATGTATTCAAGTTTGCTTCAATGTCCAAAAGAGCTATTCTACCATTAAGAATCGTTTCGAGATTGTCACTAGCCAGCAACCAATTCTCCCTCACTGTGGATATTGATATGAGTACTAAGTTCCCTCAAGCTAAGAACTAAGAATGGAAATGAAATATTGAAATTAATCGAAGCTATCTTGAGAAAGCATAGAAAGGGTACAAAAAGTTTGTTGATCTAAATCATCGTTTCCTTGAATTTAATATGGGGGATCTGGTGATGGTTAAACTTCCATACATAAAATCTTATATACCAATAAGAGGAAAATATTTAGGATTTGTACCAAAATATATCAGGTCATTATAGGTTGAAAAACTTGCATATGGACTAGAATTTCCTCTGAGGTGCAAAATTCATTATGTTTTATATGTTGGTGTACTTAAGAACATATTTTACGGACAATAAGGATACATCCAAAAATTAACTGAATCGACCTGCATTTGAATTGAAGAGTACCCGGTGAAATAGAGTAGATGCAATAATGAGGACAATACTTGGGAAAAAGTAAAAGACCTTGCATCTTTCAACCTCTAATTGACCACATCTATACTTGGACCATTGACCGACTTGCAACCACAATTTGCCCCAACTTCTACCGCACTTTATAAATATCAGTTTAAGCTGTAATAGTTTATTTAAGTTTTAAAAACCTACTATTTGTAAACATTTATTATGATTTCTAGTTTTTTAAACATTTGTTCCCGTTACTTAGATTTTTTTCGCTTGAGCTATTATAGGGGGTATAGGTACTCGAAAGTCTTGTCAAGCTCACTGATGTTTGCCCCCTGCACCAACAATTATAATTTTCTACTTCTATCAATCAATGAACAATCTATGTTGTAAAGATTTATTTAAATTGTACTAAGATTATCTTTCGTCCCGAATGATCGAGACTAGGTGAAGGGTAATCTAACGATACCGACTAGTGTTGCACATTACTAAAGTTAATTTACAATCCTATATAAGATTCTATGAATCAAAATATCTTTGTATTGTTCCTCTTTTTTATACAAAAATTAGTTTTAGACAAATATTATCTTGTTATAATTATATATGCAAAAAGAGGAAAGGAAAAAAAAAACTTGTTAAGCTAAAGTAATGTTCTTATTTGATTAAAAATGAGAACAAAAAACAACAAGAAAAAAATATCCAGGTATGGCATAAGATAAAAATGCAAAAGAGTCACATTCATGGGCGGAGCCACGGATTTTGCCCAGTCAGACACAATTTTGGGTATCGGCTACAGTGATTTTTTTGGTCAAAATTAGTCTATGAACGAAAATAGCTTCACGTGATCAATGCAGAGTCCTAGAGAGAAATAGTTCATGTTCCCCATACTCAATACCTATTTCATCGTAATTTTTTTTACCAAAAAGAAGTGAAATTACCAGAAAAGATACAAAGGAGTGCTAAAAAATATCAAAGAGAATCTTTCACAGAAAAATTATAATATAACTAATATACCATAAAGATTAGTCAAATGTAGTTTTAAGTAAAAGTCAATTTTAAGTAAAAAAATCATACAAACCACTTCACTAAATGTGTCTTTTAAAATTTAATACGATCACACAATAATATAAAGATAAAAGGACAACGACGCAAGGTTTGAAATTGCATAAAAATTAATTACTGGATTGAAACACAATAAAAATGCAGTAAGCAACCAACAGGGAAAGTGGAGGCTCGCAGGTGAAAGGAGACGGTGTCGACGGCAGGGTGAGGGAGTGGCAGAGGCTCACGTCACGACACTGGCGCAAAAAGCATCAGAAGGGTTTGAATTTTGGACAATTTGCACCTACTTCATGCCTTACCTCAAGTAGATTGAAATTTGGGCAATTGACAATGTGATGGGCCTAATATTTAAAAAAGAGGGCTCAAAAGAAAAGCCCATAACTTAAAAAAAAAAAAGGCCAAACTCAAATCATTCATCTTCTTCGTTAGGAAATTGGATTACTGGAACTCCCTTTGCTTTGTTTCCGGCAGTTCCCACTTCCTTGAATCCCTGCCACAGTTTCAAAAATTAAAAGTTTCGACGGAGTCAGCACACGCACTAGAGTTTGCTTCTTCCCTTTTCTTCATCTCTTCTCTTCTTGGTCCAATGCATGCACACTGAAGTTTCCTGTGTCAAGCCCAAAGTCCATGTAGCTCAGCCCCTGCTCACATCTCGAAGCAAGAAAAAAAGAGATAAAGAGTAAGTACCTACTCTTCCTTATACTATTTTTCTTTGTTCTATAACATTCTCCTATCATGATGAGACAGACTTGTCAAATGAGGAAATGACAATCAAGCATATGTTTGATAACCTTCTCACTAAATACAAGTAAAAGCTAGCTTGCATTGACCCGATCAAAAAAAAAAAGCTAGCTTGCATTGAGAATGAACATCAATCCTATAGATAAGTTTTCAGCCCTTTATTTACTTGTCCTTATATATTAATTAATTTGGGGGAAAAAAGTCAAATTTCAATACGTCAAGATTTCTTTTAATTAAAAATAAAAAAAATTACTTTAAGGGTATTTGTATCAAGAGCATATTTATCAGAAAAAAAAATATTGACTAGAACAACTAAAAGGGTGTGTCCTCAACTCAGAGTTTAATAGATTTCTTAATATTTATAAATTCTCAAGGATTTTATGAAATTTAATCAAATTTAACAGATTTCATAAGATTTGAATGAATTTTTGTTTTGTAGATTTTAATAGATTTTCTTGGATTTTATAGATTCTCATGGATTTGTAGTCTTTTTATAAAAATTGTATTTTTACCTCCTCCTATTTCTCAAAGCAAATTGCCAACCAAACTTTGTAGAAAATTTTAAAATTCCTTCATAATATTTCAAATCCATTTTTCTTTGCAAACTAAATAATGTCAGAATGAGCAACTTTCTGATGCATATTATATTGCAGTTTGCGAATTGTAATGTTTAATCTAGGTCCATCTGCACTAGATCTATTTGCTTTTGAATGTCACTTCTCTCCACCCTTATCTCCCGTGTAACCAAGTTTATTTGTAAGGTGATAAGACAATGGCTACTAAAAAGGCAAGTTGTCTTATACTAAAAACCCAAATTATCGTTTATGAAAAGAAACTCATCAATTAAAAGAAGAAAAAATCATAAACTTGTTTAAGAATAAATCACTTTTCATTACTCTTCATATACATTGTTCACGACATCTGCCCACATATTTGAAGTTATATTAGTTCGCCATTAATTTGCATGCTCTCTTTGTTGCTTTTGAGTTTCAATAATGTTTTCATCCTCTTCATTTACTGGTAATGATAATGATGTAGATGAATTTTCACTATCTTTGTCAACGAGAAATACATCATAATGGCATTCTTTGCGAAAAGAAAATTATGTTGTCCTATACAAGCTAACACCATCTCCGTCTGTGTTTTAAATAAAAATGGAGATGCTGATTTAAAAATCGTGAATCGCGATTTGCAAATGCCAAATATTCTCTAGATTATATTTTTTAAGGAATCATGATGAAGATTGAATAGTTAATTAGCATTTTCTGTATTACCACCCTAGCCACCAAAATCCTGGAAATGATACTAAACACCTCTAAATGGAGCTAAAAACTGACGACGATTGGAAATCTACAGTCCACAAGAAAATATTTACATAAATATACAATACATGCATGAATCATCTCATGTCAAGAAAAAGAAAACTTATAACCAATTCAAGAAGAAAGGGGATTACGTCGTGGTTCTTTAAGTCCATTTCTTCTTACTAACACATCATCTAGTAGTTTGGAATCATAAGATGTACCTTCCCATCCACTAAGGATATAAATGAATTCCGAATCAAAATTGTAAGACGCTAATATATTTTGTGAATGTTCCTTAACAATTACGATAGTTATTCATGTCGCGTCATAATATCATAATAGGTATGTGTGTGACATCAATAGCCCCAATACAATCATAAATGGACATAATATTTTAATTATTTGTTTTATTATAATAATAATAATAATAGTTATGAATAATATTATATAATTTACCATACAATAAGGATAAAATCTTATATTTTCTCTTATTTTGCTTGGCATTATAGGTTTAGGTTTGACAATCATATCTGGTGCAATTGTATTCAAAGCCTTTAAAATTTTGTTGAGATTTGTGTTAGACGTGAAATGTGCTCGAGCAAAGGTTTTTAGAGTGAGATAATATCTAGAGTTCTGACCAACTGTAAGTAAAAATGTTGCAATCATTTCAACACATAATGTATTGTATATCTTGTAGAGGCATTTTTTCTCTTAGGATATTGCAAAGCTTTCAAAACACATTTGGATACATCCTCATTATCTATTTGAAGTTTTCAAGATACATAGCCCGTTATATAAATCATACGTTGTATTTATATTTATGTTAGTTAATACAATATATCTAACAAGGGATGGAATTTATGTTACAGTTTGTGTGTGTGTGTGTATATATATATACACACATTTAGCAATCAGTTTCTAATTGTGCACAAATGTCATATCCACAATCCAAAATAAAAATCAAGACACAACATAGGGTGGGATTTATGCTATAGCAGATGAGATTTTCTTTCTACTTCATTCTAATCAAGTACATGATACTTCAAATATCTATCAACTTAAGAGAAGAACATGAAGGATGTCTGAATCTAAAAACCCTTCTCAAACACCACTTCAAATATTGATTGTCCACTATAGCTTATTACTCTAGTATGCACTTAATAATCCATACTACTAAACTCATTCTTACATGTATGCTAATAATACAACAGAATTCTTGTTAAAAATTTGAATAATACAACAAGAAAAATTTATATTCAACTTCACCGATGAAAAAAAATTCATACTTGTATACACCCACTATTCTACAAAAAAATAGTGTTCAAACTTTCAAAAATCATTAACAATTCATAAGTTAGCATATATATACATAGATAAAAGGGAAAAATTCATAAGAGTTTATCTATCACTCATTTCAAAACTAAGATAAAATGTTTAAAATTTCAAAAATCAAATATTTATTAAATCTTATTTCTGAAATAATTAATTAAATATATATTTCATAGAATAAATATAAGGTCACAACTCTATACAATTTGATCACAAATTATCAAATTAATTTATTACAAATAATTTATCGATCACGATTAAAATTTTTATAAGTCACAAATTATTTTACGGTCACAAATTTATCAAATTAATATATCACATATCATTCCTTGAACAAACCACAAATTTTATAAGTAACAACTTATTTCATTGTCACAAAATATCAAATTTATTGGCCACAAATTATGTTTAGATCACAAATTATCAAGTAATCGGTCACAAATTAAAAAATATTTAGGTCACATATTAATTATTGGTTACAATTTTATCTATTTCATTGTTCACATACTGTTTACTGGTTATACATTAACCAAATAATCAAATAATTTGTTACTATCACTAACACTTGTGACCACCACCTCACCACTGCTACCAGCAGCCGCCAGAACCACCACAACCATCTCCCGACAGCAAAACCATCATTTCAAACACTGCAACCAACACCGCCACCACCACCACCACTCCCACTCCACAACCACAACTCCCACCAAAAAAATCCTCAAATTTGTCGTCGAGCACTACCACCACTGCCTGTATCAACAATAACCACCTCCATCACCGCTGCATCAACCACAGCATCACTACATACAATCGACTACAACAACCACATCACCACCACAGTAACCACGACACCATTGCCAAGCCATCACCACACCTCAATACCACCAGACACACCACCGTAACCACATCACCCAACCATCGCACCCACGGCGCAAGACAAGAAGCTTGGGAGTTGATCTACACCATGCACTATAACCGCACTCCTCTATAGCTTCAAGTCGTCGTTCTAGCTCTTTATAGCTTCCGCTGACTCTACGCTAACCACCTCTGATCGCTTATCAAGCTGTCTTCTTCGTCTTCCTCTTCCCCATCGGCTGTTTCTGCTTAACCTTGCCTTCTTTCAGCTCCCGCAGCTCCAGGTCGAAGGCTAGATAGTAGAAAATAAAAGCAGATCGGCTAATCAGAGCGGACTCACTGCGCTATGTGTCGCTGCATGTCGACGCTTTTTTTACGGAGATGTTGATCAATTGGAGGCGGCGTAAGCCATTGTGCATGTTGTGCATGCATATTAATTTAATTCCATGTGTTAAATTTTTTGTCACAGTGTTTCATAACTAAGAAAGTATAATTAACATTTTTGTTATACACTTCTGTTTTCGAACTTTTTGCTCTACACATGTCTCATTATTTTAGCTGGTACTTTGCGGTTCTTCAATTCTTTATCTTAAACACCAGTGATGAGATTGTCTTATTTTAGTTACTTTTTGGATCAAATGGATAATTGTTTTCTTGTTGATTGTATGAAACTTTACATCTAACGAAAATTCACTATGAATTTAGATTTAGATTTATTATAGATAGTTTTATGATATAAAATCTCGTCAGGTACAACCTTAGATAATGTTATGTTATGACTTTTTTTATTATTGTGCCTGATGTGCATGCATATTAATTTAATTCCATGTGTTAATTTTTTGTCACGGTGTTTCATAACTAAGAAAGTATAATTAACATTTTTGTTATACACTTCTGTTTTCGAACTTTTTGCCCTACACATATCTCATTATTTTAGCTGGTAGTTTGCGGTTCTTCAATTCTTTATCTTGAACACTAGTGATAAAATTATCTTATTTTAGTTACTTTTTGGATCAAAATGGATAATAGTTTTCTTGATGATTGTATGAAACTTTACGGCTAACGAAATTCACTATGAATTTAGAATTAGATTTATTATAGATGATTTTATGATGTAAAATCTCGTCAGGTACAACTTTAGATAATGTTATGTTATGAATTTTTTTGTTATATTTGTACATCGACTTTTTTAAAATTTTTGCTCCCTACAACATAAATTCCTAGCTCTACCAGGGTTCACGGCAAAGAAAGGAAAGAGAGAAGAGCTTTGAAATTTTGAGGGTTATGAATGGAACTGTTGCAAATTTTGGTATTTTATATTTTTGGCCTGAAATTTTTTAAAATTCATTAAAATCCATAAAATTAAGGAAATCCTTCTAAATCAAGTAGTTATCGAGGACTCCTAATTTTTTAAAGAAACTAATAAAATCTAAGTCGAGGACACGTAAGTGTCTGTCTGGTTTTTATTTCAATTTTCAATTTTGAATTCATTTTTTAATTTTCCGTTTTGAGAGTTTATTTTGAAATTGTTAAAAATTGTCATTTTGAAAAATTATTTTTCAAAACAGAAAACTAGAAAACATTTGATTTGAAAATTTGAAAAATTATTTATGGCATTTTATTTCATGATATTTGATTAATCAGTAAAAAAAGGTTATGTTATTATATTATCAAGTAATATATACATGTTAAAGTTGATGAATTTTGCAATATTTTTGTTCTCATTACAAAAGTAAAATAAAAATGAATAATAAATTATGTTCAAAATTTATCTGTGCTCATTTTATATATATTTTAGAATTTTTATGTAAAGCTTGAACTATTTTTTATTTTTTTATAAATTTAATATTTATATTATTTTTATTTTTAAGAGTTTAGATTTTTTTCAAAATTTTTATTTTTTAATTTAATTTTTTTTTCTTTAGAATTTTTTTTATCTGAAAACGCTCATAACGTCAAAATGTGTTTTGAGTTTTTTGTTATAAATTTGATCTCGTTTTCAAAATTGCATTTTCAGAAAAATCAGACAAAACACATTTTTGGCATTTCACAAAACTGAAAATTGAAAACCATCTGAAAGCGGCAAACTAAAATTTTTAAAAATTTCTAAAATTTTAAGTTGAAGACACCTAAATTATATAATATATTTTAATTTGAATTAAAGATATCTCAATTTATTTGAAGTTTTAAAATCTATTAAACTTCAAGTTGAGAACACCTCCAAAAATTTGGGAAATGGACCAAGAACAAGTGTTTGAATTTATTAGGCACAAGATTGTAAGGGCACTTATTTTTTCACCCCTAGCATCTATCAAGCCCTTGTTTGATATTATTTTTGGGGTAAATGTATTATGGAATAACTACTTTTTGAATGATGTGTAATTTAAAAGTAATATATATATATTGAAACACGTGTATAATTATTTGTAAAAAAATATATGATTAAAAATAAATGATGTGAAAATGCATTTTTTATCCTTTAAAAAAAGAGGCTCGGAGCCAAATGATATTTGACAAATACTGAAATTTTTATGGTGTGTTTGAGCCATATTATTTTGGAATAATGTATTTTGAAATAGTAAATTGACAGAGAATGTGTGGTTGAAAAAGAAGAAAAAAATATTGATGTGATAAAAAATATTATTTTATTGAAAAATGTATGGTTGAAAATGAGTAGAAAAATGATAATGAAAATTTTAATGTGAGTCAAGGGATTAATTTGCTTTAAAAGCAAGAACATTCTAGTTAAACTTGACACAACAGTACTAAAACCATCCTGTATTAGTATTAGGATTGGGAAATATTCCTGACTCGCGTTGAATTGAGTCAATTCCTTTTCCTGTTCATGTTCCTTTTAACTTATCGAGGAAGTAATTCAAAATCAGCCTCAAATATTCTCTGTCCACGGATTATTGTCATCCCCAATCCCCACTCACAAATCCACACCTGAATAGCTATATTTTGCTCTTAATTAATCTCTTTTCTTGTGAGTTCCGATTTGCCACAGTTTTACTTCGTGTCGATTCGGTACTCTGACTGAGATGGGCGACAGCCAGAATTCTAGTGAGAAAGATACGTTCCTACAGAATTACAGCGCCGAAGAACTTCGAATTGCTTCCGAGTTCTTGTCCAATTGGCTGCCGTTTCTCTCCCGTGGACTCTGCAATAGTTGTGCTGAAACTCTTTCTAATCGTGTCCGATCCCTCAACCTAGGTACAACCCTCCTTTTATATCTATGCTGTTCTTATATACAATGAGATTCCCCTTTCCGAAATCTTGCTGCCTTATTGAAAAACGAATATCTAATTTTGCGTTTGTGTCCAGTTTAATTGAAGTGTTTGATCCCTGGAATGTTTCTTTCCCTTAATTTTTTTGGTTTTTTTTTTATTCCAGTATGAACGGAGGCTGTGCTAAATGTTTAGTTAAATTTTCTTTAGTGTAGTTACTGAAAAAGTGGGACCTTTTCAAGACTGTGAATTTACAGTAGCTGAATCTGGAAAAAGAATGATTTTTTATCTTGTATATCATGCTGCCTTTAAGTATTTTATGGTTTTTATGAAATTCTAATGTGTTATTCACTTGGGTTTTTCTTTGGCTTTTGTAGAAACTGATGTTGGAGGACCTGGTAAACAGGAAGGGAATTTTGCAGTTTCGGCTATCATGGATCTGACTAGAAATAAAGAAGAATGTGATTTTTCAGTTGGGAGTTGGAAAGATAGTGTGGATTATAAAGATAACACAGATACATATTCATTGGGCAGCTGGAAAGATGAGGTAGATGGGTCTTCAGACCCAGCTGCTGATGTCTCGTCAAATAGTGAATCATCAAACTTGTTAGCACCTCTTGCAAGCTCGAAGGTGAAAATGTCTTGGGCTGATATGGCTCTAGAGGATGAGCTTGACGCAGGTGAAGAGAATGGTAGTAGTACATTTGTCAGAGTGCAAGATGGAACGACATTGGAGGAAGCTAAGCCAAAGCCGGGGTTATCAAGGGAGCAAAGAGAGAACATTCGTTTCCGTTGTGTGAGGAGGAAGAAGAATTTTATATGTTTTGAAAGAGTTAATGGGAAATTCGTGAACATTCTAGATGGCCTGGAGTTGCATATAGATGTCTTCAGTGCAGCAGAACAAAACAGGATTGTTAAGTACGTTGAGGAGCTTCAAGAGATGGGGAGCAATGGGAAGCTGAGAGGTGAGTTACTGATAAACTGCGTCCTTTTTATCTACATGAATTTTCGATATATCTGTCCTCTTGTTGTCAGCATATGAATAATTACTTTTGCATATCTCAAATAAGGGCTCATTTATGGAAATTTGTCTATGTCACGTAGATCTTGAAAAGAAAATATGACAACTGTTGATGTTGAAGTTTGTCTAGACCCTACAATGGCCATGGTTAACTGCTGAGACTGGGCCATTTGTCATTTTCTGTTTGTTCATGGTGATAGCAGTTTGACTCTTGAATTTTCTGATGATCTATGATTAATAGTTTGTAATTTGCCCTTTTGATACTGTAAACACAGAATACTTATCATTCTCTGCTTTATTAATTTTTAAGCCAATCTTGAATTGTGATTAACCTTTTGAGTTTTAGGGAGGTTTTTGAAATTTTCACAGGCATGCACAGTTAGGAAGTTGTTTATTGTTTTGATTAGTAAGTGAACAAGCTGTTAAATTAAATTGCTTCATAGAGCAGCAACAATAACATGTTTTTATGAAAAAGGAGCTTAATTATCATTCTAGTGGTTTCATGATACATCTAAATCATCTTGCTTGGTTTGCAAATAGGCAACTTTCCTTGTGGTTTTTAAAACTTGTCTGGTTGCCACTTCAATTAATTTGGTTCTATCGAGTCAATATTTTTGCACTATTATTCCTTTGGATTTCAACTTTCATGCTTCTCTTTACAACATTAAGATATAATGGTTATTAATGGCAATTTGTATATGATTTTGGATGCCCCTGATCTTCATATCTAATTTCATTGCTTTATTTGAAGGTTGTGACATGTAAATTCTCAACGTTATTATGGTCATATATATGTTTACCTGGTCTAAGTTTTAATTTCAGAGAGCACCTACTCTGCGCCGCAGAAGTGGATGAGGGGAAAGGGACGCATCACTCTTCAGTTTGGTTGCTGTTACAATTATACTGTAGTAAGTTTCTCTATGCGTCGTTCTTTACCACTTTGGATGTATAGCTTTCACTAATTCACTGGTTCACCACATCACTATCAGTATAAATGTGAATATATCAACAGCCTTAAGTTCAAACATTTTTTTTATATGGCAGGATGAAAGAGGCAATCCACCAGGCATCCTCAAGAACGAAATGGTTGATCCTTTGCCTCATCTTTTTAAGCTTATGATCAAAAGGCTCATTACGTGGCATGTTCTACCTCCATCGTGTGTTCCTGATAGTTGTATCGTCAACATTTATGAAGAGGGAGATTGTATACCTCCTCACATAGATAATCACGATTTCGTTCGACCTTTTTGTACCGTCTCATTCCTTAGCAAATGTAATATACTTTTCGGATTAAACTTGAAAATAGTGGGTGATGGTGACTTCACTGGTGCTCATGCAATTTCTCTGCCAGTTGGGTGAGTATTTAGTGCTTAAAGATTTTATTAGATAAACGTGAAAATTCAAGTTTTTTTGTTTCTACCCGAGAAATCATCCTCTTATAAATTATTAACTTGCCAAATCTTTTGACAGATCTGTTCTTGTCTTAAATGGAAATGGAGCTGACGTGGCTAAGCACTGTGTGCCAGCTGTTCCTACAAGAAGGTACTAATCAAAATAAGTTATGTTCTTCATACTTTTCTCAGTTATATTTCTCCATAATCTGCTGATTCTTGAATGTTTTACGGCCAGGATATCGATTACCTTTAGAAAAATGGAGGAATCTAAACAGCCCATCGGATATGTCCCTGAATCTGATCTACAAGGGCTCCAGCCATTGCCTTATGGAACGGGCACATCCAAGAATCGCAATCCATCAAAACAGAGGCATTTTTCAAAAAACCTAGCAGCTGGAAGAGAGGAGAGGATCGGCAGAGGAAGGTACTCGAATGCCCATTATTCAGGTTGAAGCAGACCATTGGAAAAGTGAATTGAGTACGCTCAGGAAAATTGTAGCTGATATATATTCTCATATGATTTTAAGGCCATTCATTATTTTAGGACTATGATGTGTACTGTTTTGGGGATATTCGCCCGTAATGTGAGAGTTATATATGAAAACAGTAAGTAGATGGGTTTTATGCTTTGTATATTGTGTTTTGAGTTTGAATTGAATTTCGTTTCTGGTTGTAGATTGAATTCGTTTCGGTTTGTGACTGAAATTTTTTTTCTTTGCTTATTTGATTTCATTATGCAGTAAAGAAACCAGAGTGTTGTGAGAATATTTTTTTCTATCGTCAATTTGATTTAGCGGTCGTTGCTTGTTCTCTCCCTATCTCTATCTCTATCTCTATCTCTTTCTTTAATCGTTTACAGCTGAATTTTGTGAAATATATATATAGCAAATCTTTCAAAGTTATCCAGGATGTGTGTAGTGTAAGGATTATTGAAGTTTCATCGTCGTCTTTTGTGATATAATCAGCAACTACTGTTGTCTATGCCAAGAAAAGTTTATTCTTATATAAGATGGCTTGACTATGGTTTGAACGCCTGAAATCTCTCTGTCCAAATGTCTTTAAAAAGTGTTTGTCCCAAGCCTTTTGCTTACTTCCCTTCTTTCTTAAGCCCAAAATATGAAATTTTCGTGGTGAACTTATTTGCTTTTACCAAATCAACTGAAGGTAGAAGAAACTCAACGCTTGATGACTGCAGATTGAGAGTATAACTGGACTTTTTGAGAATTGAATTCATGGGCTAATTTTCAAACTAGAGATAGAAGGGAAGAGAGAACATAAGTAGTAATCTCATTTAATTTGTTGATGGATTTGGGTCACAACTCTTCGGTTGTGGCTGCGCGATTTGAATTTTACGTATCATTTTCATTCAATTTCACTCAAACTACTTCTAACTATTAGTAAAGTTGACAATGATTAGTTTAGTGCGACAATTGTTATTTAACTATTGAGGTCAAATATGGCCAACAATCGGATCATACGGTATCATCTTGCACTTTTAATCAACTTTTGATGATCTTACATCAACAATCAAATAATAATAATAATAATAATAATATCACCCCGTGTAGAATGCACAGTTCGGCACTAATGCCTATGCAACCTAATTGTGGCGCATCTTCCCCCCTGTTTTCAAAATTTATGGGATTAATCTATTTATACATTATATTGGATTACATTCCCCTTATGTATATGAAATTTGGTCATTGACTGAAAAGAGTGTTGTTAAAATCAATGTACAAAAAATTGTCAACTCACATGATGTAAACACATAAATGTTGCAAGACTGATATTTACGTATTTAATAGCATAAATTGTCAATTCACGTGATGTCAAACTTGATGTAAAACAAATTTATGGGAAAGAGTACAAAGAATTTATATCAAAGAGCAAAAATAACTAGGCCTGCATNGGGGGTGAGGAGGGCGAGATTTGATTGTATATAAGTAGGTGTAAACAAACAGACTGAGCCGCTTGCATGCTCGTGGTTTGACTTATATGGGCTTAGTCCATGGGAGTTCAAGCAAATCAAAAAATAAAAAATCACGAGTCGAGACTTGCTCAGCCTACGTGTTTAGCCCTTGTGCATTGACCATTAGCCGAGCTAGCTTGGGGGCAACAAAATGGCTCCAACAGTCACATTTTGTTTGAATAATACAATGGTCATATTTTGATTTTTTTAATTTTTTAAAGTTCTTTATTTCTAAAGGGTAATTTTCACATATAACGTCTTTATTTTTCATTATTATTGTGAAAAAATTCATTTTTTTAGCATTTTTACCTTTATTTTCACATTTTATTACGTAAAATGTCATTTTCATCTATTTCATCAATTAAAAGCTGTGAAATGATGAATATACCGTTCTATTTAAATAAAACAAAAATAAAAATAAATAACTAATTACAACTATAGTTCCATTTTTTTAAAGTACATGAGTCCCAAATAAATTAGTGAAAGAGTAATTAGTACATAATATCCTTACATTAACTATTATTGTGAAAAACGTCTATACCTCTCATTTTTGGCACTTTCATCATTATTTACACTTTTTATTGTGCAAACTATCATTTCTATCCATTTTTATCAAATTCCCAATAAAAAGTTTTAAAATAACGAATATACCCTCTTATATAAATAAAAATAAAGAAATAATTGAAACTATAGTCTCAATTTTTTTAAAAATGCAAACGAATCCCAAATAAATTACTAAAAACTTATAAATTAAAAAAAATTTTTCATTATTTTTCTTTATTTTTTATTTAAATAATAGGGTATATTCGTTGTTTCATAGTTTTAATTTAGAAATTGGAAGACAATAGATAGAAATGATGGTTTGCACAATTAAATGTGTAATTAAGAGTGAAAATGTAAAAAAAATGAAAAATATGAAAGTTTTTCATAATAATAGTAAAAGTTAGAGACATTATGTGCTAATTACATGTTTAATAATTTATTTGGATTTATTAGCATTTTAAAAAAAAATAGAACTATAATTGCAATTAGTTTTTTTATTTTCTTATTTAAATAGAAAAGAAGAGTATATTTGTCATTTCATAGTTTTCAATTGAGATATTGGATGAAAATGGGTAGAAATGATGATTTGTGCAATTAAAGGTGCAATGAAGGGTGAAAATGTAAAAAAAAAAAATGAAAAGTATTGACGTTTTTCATAATAATAATGAAAGTAATTATGCGTTATTATGCTTTTAATAATTTATTTAGGATTTGTTTGCACTTGTTTAAAAAAATTTGGACTCGTTTCAATTAAGAGGCTTTTTGGGCCACATTTTTTTTTCGTAGAATTAGATGAAAATGGAACGTTATACAGTGAGAGGCTGTCAAATACAGTAAGACGCTGACATATTGCAGGCCATTCATTGTCCAAATAGTACTGCTCCAAAACGGTTTGCCAACTTTGCCCTTATCCCATGTACAAGAATATAATCAAATAATTGTGATGTAACAATTGTCATAGGGGTAAAAATGAAAGGAAGGAATAGAAGTCAAATGAATTGCATGCCATTCATTGGTGCCACTGTTCATGATTTGACGGAAATAATGTATAACGTTCCATTTTTGTCTAATTCAACCAAAAAAATGTGGCCCAAACATGGGCTAATTTTTTGTTTTTGTTTTTGTTTTATTTAAATTGAATGGTATATTCATCATTTCACAACTTTAATTGAAAAAATGGATGAAAATGACATTTTTTTTGCACAATGAAATGTGAAAATAAAGGTGAAAATGCCAATAAAAAGTAAGGACGTCTTCCCTAATAATAGTGAAATGTAAGAACATTATGTACTAATTACCCTTCCTATAAATACCCAATTCCAACTTCATTTTTTCTACACAACAATTCTTTCTACATTCTAAGCCCCTATTTGGTTTAAATAAAAAATAAAAAAAGTTGATAAAAATTTAAATCAAAGTCAACAATTAATTTTAATCAAATATTTTGTAGGATCTACTACTTTTATCACATATTTAAAAACAAATTTGATTTTTAACTGAAGTTACTAAAATTCGATTTTTAACTAAACCAAATGAGGCTAAATTTCTAATTCAATATAGTATTCTACAATACAATTAGTTCCTGAAATCTTCATACTAGCAATTAGTTCTGTATTTGTGCAATTTTAAGTTATATTATCTTTAAAATTTCTTATTATTCTATTACTACATATTTCTATGTTCTTTCATATATTATTTCAATTCCAAATGTATTACAATAGATAATAGGACACTATTGAGCTCGACGAACAAATACAAATTGTGAGGATACTTCAAATTGGTGGTCACAAAACAGTAGACGTAAAGTCGAAGTGCAAAGTACAATCAAATACTACAAAGAAATGTTAACTTGGTAAAAGGGTATCGGCACGACCTACCCAAATGGATTCTTTGAAAAACGTTCGATAAAACACAGAGTTTTAGATTCTAATAAGTCTCAATTCCGATTTGGTTCTTCTCATGGTGCAAGTTCTAGTTCTTGACTTACTAGCTGATCTATTCACAAGAATAAATTTGCGAAGGTTTGATAATATTCGTAATCAATGGTGAGTTTCCGCATAGAATAGTGGAAAGCGAACAAACCCTTGACCAAGTTCATAAAGAAATATCTCCAATCCAAGTACGAAAAATATTCTAAAAATATTCTTCGTTCAGATGCTATTAATTTATACAATAAAAATAGCTTGGATAATGAATTATTTAAATAAATATAGTGGTGATTTATCATTTACGCCTGAAATGTGAAGGGTAATTAAAAAAAAAAAAAAAGGGTTACATCCTGCCACTGCACCCTAGCTAAATAAAATATGGATAATATATTAAAAAAATTATTCCTTTTAAAGTAATTAAGTTTTCTTGTGATGTTTCTAATATTTTAATACTATAATGATCATTATTAAAGAGTTTAATTGTTAAGAGTAAGATTTGTATTTTTACATTTGGGTGGTTATATCGTCACCACAATTTTTATTTGATACACCATATTTCAATTATAGTTAAATTCCTCGATCTCGTTATAGTAATTATTTTCTTAACTTTTTTCGTTGAATTTTTATTTTCAACTTTCCATTAATTAGTACGTCTTGTCCTAGATAATAATTTATATCAAAATATTTTATTTTCATGATTTTAAATGATGCAAAAATATATTTTTTGGCACTATTTCAACAGACTTTTGGACATAAACTGTTATCAAATACAAAATGTGTTAACTAATTGAAAGTTTGAGGATAAGAATGAGAAAAATCGTTAGGGACAAAAGTGTTATAATGAAGATTAAAAACCTTAAATACATTAAAATGTAGTTTTAGAAATAAAAATTGTAGTGTGAATATAATTACTCTTTTTCATTAGAAACTACATCATTTAACAAAGTAATAATTGATAAATCAGCTCGACATCTTAATCTTTATTTTTGTGTTATTCTATTTCATATCCATTGTGTTTGGCGTATTTTTAATATAATTATGCGTGATGGGTTAAAATTCATTGAAGTTAAGCTAGAAAAAAAAAATTAAAAAATGCTCTTAACTTTACTACGATGTTAATGAAAAACAAGTTTTCAATGATTTTTGTAAAGAAAACGAACTAAATGCTATAGATATGTTTCTCCAACCCTTTCCTAACCAGGGCTAAAATCACGAAAAATGAAAATGCCAAAATTGGAAATAATAAGAATGATGTTTTGCACAATCAAATATGTTATTTGCAGTCATCCTGCTGTAGCTGTCCCACGTGGCATCCTATGTGGCTAGAGTAATGCTATACATCTCCATTGGGGTTGAGCCACATTCTATGTGTCAATTACATGACATTAAATGATAGACTAAATTAAATGAGTCATGTGACTTTGTATTTAAATGAATTTATAATTTAATGTCATGTAATTGCCACATAGACTGTGGCTCAATCCTAATGGGGATGAATAGCATTATTCTCTACCACGTGACATTGCTCTTCATTTACACGAATTTAAAAATTGAAAAAAAAGATTAAAAAAATGTGTCATCAGACTTTTTATCCTCCATTCACACTTTTCCTTCGTCTTTCCAGAAACCTCTCAACCTACGTCTTTCCAAATCGCCTCTCCCAAATCGGTGGATTCTTCCCAAACGGCCAAAGATCGACCACTACATCTGGTCTCCAGGCTATCAGTGTATCTTGATAGTTGGCCATCGGTGTTGTAACCAACAAGAAATTGGTGCCAGATCTGCAAACTAGTCACTTTTTTTTTTTTTTATAATAGTTGGCCGCCAGTGGCAATCTTGTGCAAATCTATAATTCTAGAATGGCATATTATGAAAAAAAAGTGAGATGGTTTGTCAGTTCATTTGATTGAAATGGTTGGGAGTTGTCTTCCATTTGTTCACCCTCCAACACAATCAGCGATGGAGCCAGGATTTGACGAGGCCGCGTAGTCGCCCGTGCCGACTCCGTCGAAATTTATTTATTGGATGCTCCGACGAGGCCGCGCTGTTGCCCGTGCTGGCTCCGTCGAAATTTATAGATTGGATGCTCGCCATTGTCGTCAGTCGTGGAGGCAGCCGCAGGGAATTGAGGATGATGACCCTTTTGGGCCAATTTTTTTAAGATCCTTTTTTAAAAAGAAATAGGCCTAAATACTTGCCCTAAATCCAAAGGCAAAACAGCATAGCAAACCCCTTCTCTGCCCTTTGCTCATGGCTATCAAGGGTCAAATCTACGATATTTTGCAGAGCAAGCCCCTATTTGAGCCACATTAAAAATTTTATTCTCATTCTTCTACTCATTTTCAATCACACATTTTTCAATAAAATAATATTTTCCATCATAATAATAACTTTTTCTTCTTTTTCAACCACACATTCTTATTTAATCTACTATTCTAAAATATATTCTTTCAAAATAATGTGGCTCAAACACACCCAAAATGTATTTTCTTAATCTTTGTGAACTTTTGTGTGTTCTAATTTTTGGGTTGGTGATATTTTGAATTTTGATTACGTGTATGTGATGAATTATGGTGTTTTGGGCTTTTTGGGTTAAGTCCAAGTGTTATGATTTTGATAGTCGATTTTGGTGCTATGAATTGAAGTGTAGAATTTGCAAGTGTTTTGTTTTAATTTTAGTAATTTATAAAAGATTTTATTTAAGGAACATATGCACTTTGAGTGAACATGATTGATGGGGATTTTTGATTTTCGGATTCTGGCCTTTTTCTTCCCTGGTCATTAAGTTTGGGTTTTATTTTTTATTTATTCCATTTTATTTTATCTTTATTTTTTCATGCTTTCATATTCTTGGATTAAGTAATTTACTTCGAATTTTGAGATTTGTGTGTATAAAGGTTTCAAATCACTTTGTGATATTTGTTTTCTGTTTCCGAAAATACAAATTACCAGGTTCTTCTCTAAGGATTAACAAGTTCTCGTTTTGCTAATATAGATGAAATTTATTGCTTATAATAAATGTCCAGAACTTGATTTTTGCTCGTTCCTGCCAACCAAATGGAGCTTAAACTACGCAAGTAATTGTAATTTCGATGATAATATTGGATTTCTTTTCTTTTATTCATTTAAAACACAGCCATATGACAACAAAATAATATAATTATTCATATATGAGTTACAAGTGAGGTTGTGTCTAGTTTTTTAATTATTATTTTGGATTGTATTGAATTATCTTTTCATATGTACATAATTTTATGTTTTATGTATGTATATATTGATTAAAGAATTTTTAATATTATTTAATTAAATATTAATAAACGATCTTGTTCGACGATCAACAATTGAAGGTCAACCGCCGCCCTAACTCACAAATAATCTTGGATCTGCCACAAAACACAGTGGAAGATATTTCAACTTTAAAATGTTCTAGAATAGCGCATTCAATAGATTTAATGTTCATCCAAGAGTTTATTGTTTTCAATTCATATTGAGATTGTAAAACATATTGAAATCCACGTACTGCAATTGTTTCAGCAAAAATAAAAATTGGTTTGTTTAATCAGGTTTTGAGCTTTTGAACAGATGACACCGATACCGCATTTCTTTCATGACATTTGGTATCTTTTGAATTTTATATGAAGACCATCTTGAAATTGAAGATGAGATAATAGCAATAGTAAATGAACTGCGGTGAAGTTGAGTCTATCTCTACAATATACTTGGCAAACTATATCAATACAATGATTCAGTTAATGCTTTTGCTGGCTTGATTCTGTTGTAGTGAGAATGAAGTTAGCCTCTTCTGGATTATTGCCATTATTTTTGTTATAACTTCTTATTCTGATATTCGATTGAAGCGATTTAAAGTGTGTTGAAAAGCTAACTGAAAAAGCTACAACTTTATTTAAATAGAATATTTTCAATTCGAACGTTTACTATGTCAAAAAAGTGTCTAAATAGTTGGCTAGAAATCTGAAATATAACTTGTGCGGTTGGAAATTGATTTATGATAATAATTTGATCATATTTAATTCATTTTTGACTTTTAATTGCATCCAATTAACTCCTAATACTTCACGTATCGTTTTGTGGTCTGAATCAACTATTGAATATTTGCAATTTAGTCTTCATACTTAAGATTTCACCATTTTCGCCAATTTTTCTCTTATTTCTTTCAATTCATCTTCCATTCATCGACTTCCACTTAATAAATAAATATACAATGAACTATGCCATAATTAATCAAAAGAACTTCAAAATATTCATATATAAAGGCCTAAAAAGTATATAAAATACACTTATCTCGAATATCCTCAAATTAAACATTTGTTTGTTCTCAAACAAAATCATAACTCAACTCAACAACACAACATGCAAAAATTTTTAGTTAGATAACTTGCCATTTGTCTCAAAATTGGAATTATTGTGTTAAATCTAAGGACCACTTCAAGGTCACATTACCAAAATCAATATCAACTTCTTCAATGGAAAACTAATGTGCGTGTGTGTGTGTGTGAATAATTTAAGTAAAACATTATCAATTCACTAGTTGTTTCAATTCTCGATCCTTGATGGTCAAATTTTCTCTTTCATCCCTCGTAAGATTCACACAGCCCCAAATTTGCTCCTTTTACTCTTTTCTCAGTGTATGATCTAAGGTAAATCTTTATACTAACTTCTCGCTTTCTCTAGTTTAGATGGATTTTATAATTGTAAGTCAATGCTTTAATAAATAAGGATTTTCCAAATTTTGATTGCTTCAACCTCCAAGACTCAACTATGTTAATACTCCCTTGTCAAAAATCCAATTCTCTTAAATAAGTGTTTGGGGTTTAACCAAGGTATGTAGTGCGTTTTTTATTTCATGCACCTACTTTTTTTTAGATTTGCTTTTTTTTTCACTTATCTTATGAATGGTCTTCACTTCATTAAAATTTCTAAATGATCCTTGTAATGGGCTTTCGGTCGATAAATCCCAAGTCAAATGACCTTGGAGCATTAGGTTTTAGATACCTTTGTATACTTAATCACTCGAGTCATCTAGGCTACTAAGAAATGTTTCATAATGAGATAACTTTTTTCTTTTTCTTTTTGTCATGTGTATTGCAATGCCCCTCATTAAACACATTTTCTCAAAAATCGACCCATAACTTAAGATTTTCATATAATTTTCATCATATTGGCCTTGACAATCCACACAAGAATTTACACGCAAGACATCCCCATTAATAAATATCTTCACATAACAGCTCAATCACTCCTAAAATGTTTAATTTGATCTAATGATTGTATAATGTAGTATTTTTTTCTTGATTTAGCGTCTAAATTCGAATATTTCAACCTATCAAGCATATGAATTAATTTATTACTTTAAAATACTAAATTTAATTCATGCGCGCAAATAGTATTAAGTTTCACATGAATAAGAATCAATTAATCCAGCATGTAACTTATTAACAGTTCATAAATCATTTCAAATATATCCATTATTACCGGACATGATACCTAACCCACACAAACACACAATAAACAAAAAAATCTTTATTTTTTTAAAATTTTTTCTTTTATAATAAGCAATAAAAACACACAATCACACGAGAATAATAAACTAAAAAACTCGATATTTGTTAACCCCCAAATTTAAATTAGACATTGTCCTCAATATCTTAAAATCTAATATAACACATAAAGAAGTGGGGAAGAAAAGAAGAAAGTACTTCCTAAATTTTCCCTTATATTTAAGGTAAACTTTCTGGATCATTTCATTCCATTCTCCGGTTTATTAAGTTTCCTCATGTTCAATGTCTATATACCTTTGAAAGATGAAAGAAAACAAATATAAGAGTCAAAAATTAGTTTAGCAGCTAGAGTGTGGCGTGTATGATAACCAATGTTTTTTTGACGCACTTGGAACCTTGAAAAACGTCCCATATATGTTTTTCACTGTTTTTTACTCCAATATATGTTTTCTTTTATTAGGCTGATGGGCCTTTTATTGAATCAAAAATATACTTAAAACTAATGCACTATAATAAACTACCTGCAATGCAATGACATAAAACATAATAAATAAAATGGTAAGAAAATAGGTTGCCTTCCAATAAGCGTTTAATTTAAAAACTTTAATTGGAATTTGTTGATGAGATTATCATGGTGGTTCAAATAGGATTTTTTCGCCTTTACGTTCCTTGCAATTTCCAACTTTGCATCCTCTTTTCGCTCCCCATACCTTAAACTCTCCGTTCTCATTTTGATTAAAAATTCCATCAACTACATAGATTTTCTCTTCTGTAAGCTTTGTAGATCATCTTAATCAATACATTTGCAGTCCTTGAAGTCCGACAGTTGCTTGGATGGATTGTTTATTGTAAAAACCTCTTGGTCATCCTCCACCCTTAGGTCAATTCACTTTTTTCTATGTCAATCAAGGTTCGAATAGTTGTTAGGAAGGGTTGACCCATGATTATTGAAATATTTAGATCTTCTATTATGTCAAGAACAAGAAAATCTGCTGGAAATATTAAATTTCTAGCTTTAATGAGTACATCCTCAACTTTGCCTCTTGGATATTTGATATTTCTATCAGCCAGCTGCAATGACACCATTGTGCCCTTTACTTCCTAATATTCTATAGGCTGATAAAGGCATTAAATTACCATTTGCACATGTATCACACAAAGCGTGCCAAGTGAAATAGCTAAAGTGAAACTCCTTGGATCTTTTACTTTGGGAGGCAATTTATTTTGCAGTCTAGCACTACTCTCTTCTGTTTATGCCACTTCTTCAAATTTTGAAAGCCTTTTTTCTTTGATGTCATGTCTTTCAGAACTTTATATAACTTGCGATCAGTCTAATTGTATCGATGAATGGTATGTCGATATGGAGCTTCCTCAACATCTGTAAAAACTTCTCAAATTCCTCATTGGGCTTCCTTTTCTACAATCTCTGAGGGAAGAGCACATGAATTACATATGTATTGATAGGAATGGTTGTCTTCATATGTGGATCATCTGATTTCTAATCTAGAATTATCTTTGCCGACTGTTCAGATTTATCCACTTGCTTCTCATATGTGGAAGGTATAATTTCAGTTGCTACCACCTGCCTCTTAACTATAATATTTGGAAGTTGATCCCCACTCTGCATAGTAATTGCCGAGTTAGTACTTTCACATGTGAGTACCCAATTATTTCATTTTCTACAACACTCACTACCATTACATGCTATTTGGAATTTATATTAATGTCACTTGGCAAGTCTTTTGGTAGTCTCTCTAAAAGTGCATTTGCTATTTGTCCTATTTGATTCTCCAAATTTTTGATGGTAGCCCCCTGTATTTGCAAAGTCTAATATGTCCTTTCCATGAAATTAGTTAATGTTTCGGCCATTCTAGTAAATGCTTCTTCCCATGAGGGCTTCTTTTTGGCAGCTAAAAATATGGTGTTGCACCTTGAGATGACTGATTAGTGTTTTAAGAAAAATTGGTATGATTTTTCTAGCCAGGATTTTAGATATTGGAGTGTGGATTATTTTATTGCATTGGGTAATTTTGCATGTAATTTACCTCTTCAGCTGATTTAACAAATGGCTACCTACATTGCAATCTACTCATTCGTGATTTTCATTGCAATGTTTGCATCTCGGCCCAGCTACTTGAAATGCATTCATTGTTTGATTGGATACCCAACTATCTACCTTTTTACCTAGTGTTGCTAGCTATGCTTAAATTACTGTAAGTATGTCAACTTCGTGTATTCCAACAACTTTCTTTCCATCTGATTCTCTCTGTTGGCCAAAGTGCACTTGTGAATGCTAAATCCTTCATGATTTGATAGACTTAGTCCATTGTCCTATTTGCAATTCACCCATTACATGCAGATTCAATGTTAGCTCTGTTTACTGGATTTAGGCCCATGTAGAAGTACTAAATTTTAAGCCATTTTTGCAAATCATGTTGTGGATATTGACGGAGTAGCCCTTTGTACCTTTCCTAATCCTCTGAATAACATTCTGAATCCAATTGGGAGAATGTAATGATCTCGTCCCTCAACTTGGCAATCTTTTTGGTGGGAAATATTTACTTAAAAGAATTTTTTACTCAAATTTTTCCAAGTGGTGATGCTATGAGGTGGGAATGTGTCCAACTATTCCGTAGCTAAATCTCTCAAAATGTAAGGAAGTAGTCTTAGTCAAATTACATAATTGGAAACCCCAGGATATTCAATTGTTGCACACATGTCCAGAAACTTCGAGATATGAGCATTCGGATTTTCAATAGATTTCCTGAAGAATTGCAATGCATTGTGTTACATGTTAATAATATTCAACCTCAAGTGAAAATTAGCATATCCAAGTGCTGGATAAGCTATACTGGATATGCTTTCTACTATTGGTGGAATCATGTATTCCCCCATCGGTCTCTCATTCTCATTTCTTGCAGCTTCAACTTAATTCATCCCAACAGTAATTTGATTTTGTATATTTTTTGCAATTAGATCTGCTTGTTATTTTTTATGTGCTTCTATTTGTTCTTTTCTTCTCAACTTGAATGCTTGTTTGATTTTTGAATCAAATTGAGCAAGATCTCCGTACCTCGAACTTTGTTTACAAGATCCAAAGAGAGAGAGAGAGAGAGAGAGAGAGAGAGAGAGAGAGAGAGAGAGAGAGCACTGTAATTTTTTTTCTAATATAAGATTAAACTAATAAAGTAATAAAAATTCAGATTGAATTTAAAATAAACTAAAACTAATTAAATAAAACAGTCATAGACAACGGTGTTAAAAACTTGATCGTTTGATTTTTCGCATGTATGCTGTATCGCAAACAAGTAATAAAGTATTGTTCTCACGAAAACTATGTACTTAATTTAGGATCAATTAATGTTAATTTTAATCGAAAATCAATAACATGAAAATATGTGGACAATCTTATTCATCAATGTTCCTAAATTAAATAAAAGCATATTTCGATGTCAATTAAATCTATCATCTCGTGTGACCTCTCTATATCTCTTTAAAAGATGCGAACATGAAAGCATGCATTAAAAACGTTAGAACATATTTAGAAATCATGCAAAGTATAGCGATATATCTCTATCCCCTATCGGATAGTTTTTATAATGTGCTTTCTATCCTATTATTTCTCTAGAAATCAATAAAATTCACAATTAATTCAATTAGTGATCACGTAAGTGAAAAATCATTAAATCCTATAACAATCATCCAAGAATAAATACATATTGGGCGTCAAATTATCGAATTTATTTTAAAATATCATAGTAAGGGTTTATCAATGTTTTCGAAATTTAAACACTAGTCTAGATTACAAAATCACAAGAAAACACGTTTAGTTGGAAGAACATAACTCGGATTTTAGATTAATGAATGTGAAGAAGATGGATCTTGAAATCTTGAATCTCTTCAATGGTTTCTTGATTAATTTCCAATATCTCTTCTTGCTGTCTCTCCAAATTGTCGAGGTTGAAATTCCAATTTCTATTCTCACAAGAACAATGGATGGCCTCTCTTCAATGATGTTAATCGATTGTATGAAATGTATATAAAAGGTATATCTAAAAGTTGTTGAAAATCACATCTAAATTGGTTTCAAAAGAGTTCCAATCGAATAAGGAAAGTTGTCTTCAAGCGCGCATGTTTTTGTCTCGCATAGCCGTCAGTATTTTTATTATAATTTTATCTTGTGATAACTGATTGAAGTGATTTAAAGTGTGTTGGAATGTTAATTTAAATGGCTAAAACTTTTCTAAAAATATAATATTTCCAATTCAAATGTTTACTATGTCAAAAATGGATCTCCATCTTTGGTTAAAAATCTGGAATATATCTTGCGCTTTTTGAAATTGATTTTTGATAATATTTTGATCATATTTAATTCCTTTTTTACTTTTAATTGCATCCAGTTGACTCCTGAAATCTTCAAGTATCGACTTGTAGTCCGAATTAACTATTAAATATTTACAATTTAGTCTACATACTTCACATTTCACCATTTTCGTCATTTTTCGCTTCTTTCTTTCAATTTCTCTTCATCAAGTTTTATCTAATAAATAAAATATACAATGAATTAGGCCATAATTAATCAAAATAACTTCAACATATCCATATTTAAAGGCACAAATAAGTGTATAAAATACACTTATCAAAAGCATTACTTGAAAACAAATGCACCCACATTTTACTTCTGCTTGTATTAGAATTGTGTTTGAAAGTTTGTAAGGAATTAAAATGTTTCGATAATCATTTTCTGTACATTTGATGTGTATCTACTGTGATAAAATTAAAATGCCTGATTGTTTGTCCAACCTTGCTGAGTATTTACCACGAATGAAATAAACAAAAGCACAAAAGGATAACTGCCGTTAGAAATCAATGTTAGAACATTGCAACCAAATGAAAAATCCAATGAATCACCTATAAATATAAAATTAATTAGTAAATCAGTAATTAAAAAAAAAAAAAAAGATCGTTAGTGCCGAACAAGACAACATTCTTAGCCCATGTTGGGTCTTCATTGTAATTGAATGAATTTTACTATCTTCTCAACACATTTTCAATAAAATAATATTAAACACAAACCCAACACTTTTCCTTATTTTTTAACCACACATTCTTCAAAAAAAAAATCTCTATTCCAAAATGCATTATCCTCAAAAACTCATTAAAATAGATCCCAAACAGGGGCTTAATACAAAAAAGACCATTAGCATAGAGACTCGTGACTAGAAACCTCATCTAGCTTAGCCCATATTTGGTACACATTAAAATTCTCATCCTTCTACTTATTTTCAACCACACATTCTTCAATAAAATAATATTTTCCATCACATCAATAACTTTTCATTCTTTTTTAACCACACATTCTCCATCAATATACTATTTCAAAATACATTCTTCCAAAATAATGTGATTCATATACATCATAAAACGATAAAAGTATGCAATGGCATGTTTGATTCTCATTAATTGGGAAAAAAATAAATTTTGAATAGTATTATT
>CAIGRP010011549.1:0-12263 GCA_903798385.1 Fraxinus cuspidata
TTAATATAATGCGTGAGGCGTGACTCGAACCCCCGGCCTCCCACACAAATTCCACACTTTTCACCAGTTGGGCACTTCACTTGAATTAATTATTTCTTTCACATATTATATTTATTGTATAAATATCTAACATATTTTTTATAAGGTAAATTGAAACATATTGATTTAATTGCAATTAAATCAGATGATTTTCTTGGTTCAATCTAAATCTAAAATATAGAAAAGGTCAAACAGTTCAAAATTTAAATTTTATGTACTGCATTATATATATATATATATATATATATATAATTTAAACTGAATATTTGTTTTAACTCCAATACATAAAAATCATAAATTATAAATCATTTTTATCGTATACATACGTGCAAGAGAATTATGGCTGTAATGTTTGTATCTAATTTTGCATACATGATTATTAGAACTCAATTATTTTCAACAATGTATGGATAAATGACAAACTAATTTAGTTTAATGGGCATACTTGATCATACTCTTCTTGATTAAGCCATGCTTATTGAGTTCACGTCATAATAGAACTCGGTGTACGATAATGACAAAAGTGATAAGGGAGATTCAACCAAGTTTTACTGATATGTTAATTTTTCAACAAGCAAGTGTATTTACGTATACAAACTACAGAAGGGATAACTTGTTACAAATTTCACGTGTAGCACGTAGTTTATCTCAATTTTGTTTAACAAAGTGTCAAATTTTCCGCGATTCAAAACAATATGTATATTGTATATACTACAAAATTTTAGCTTCATATCCTTTTTAATTCAATACAAAAAACATAAGTACAAGTTATTTATACAAGACATGCAATATAATAAATATATGAAATATCTGCACCTTTTTGTATCTAATCTTGCATACAAGACTACTAGAAGTCAATTATATTAAAAAATGTGTGCATAGAAATGACTTGAACATTAAGTTCAGATTCCATTAATGGGCATACTTGGTCATACTCTGCTTGATCAAGTCATGCTTATTTAGCTCACGTCATAATAGAACTCGTTGTATGATAATCACAAATTTGACAATCGAGATTTAACGAACTTTCACTAACATATTAATTTCTCAACACGAGTGTATTTACATGTATGAATTACAAAAAGGAATAACTACTAACAAATTTCACATGCACCACGTAGCATATATCAAATATGTTTTAAGTTAAAAAGTTAAATTATCCATGATTTAAAATTATATGTATATACTACATAATTTTGGCAAAAAATCATTTTCAACTCCAATAAATGAAAACATAAAGAATATATTTTTTCTATCGATATAAGACGTGCAACATATGTGCAACAAAACTAATGATAGGAAATGTTTGTATGTTTTTGAAAATTTGTTGGACATTCTTGATCATAATCTTCTTGATTAAGTAATGCTTATTCAGCTCACTTCATAATATAATTCGGTGTATGATAGCGATTAAAGTGACTTCAACAAACTTTTACTAACATGTTAATTTCTCAACAGACACGTATATTTACACGTACAAACTACAAATGGGATAATTCGTTACAAATTCCTCGCGTGTAGCATTACGTGAAAGGAGAGACATATAATTTCATAATTACTTATTTTCTTAAATCAAGGAAATTTGTCAAGTTTAGTTGAAGGATTTTCTTGTAATTAGAATAAGTGAGATATATAGGGATAGAAAGTGAGTTTGGATCATGCCTTCTGCGAGGGGTTTTCACCAGCTAATGAAAGCTCATATGATACACGACTGGGGTGAAAAGTGATGGTTGAAGAGACAAATAAATGTGAATGCTAACTGGCTTCAGTTCAGTTTGTAAAACGATTTTTCTCGTCCCGACAGCCTCAGTGGTTATACTATCCTGTGTGGAGCTCCACCACAATCCTAAAATGCTACCACTTCTCCTAAGTCAGCTTCTACTAACTTGCCGGTTCCTTTCTCCAAATTACATTTTAGTTCCTGTTTGTTCCTAATTTTTTAAAACTAATTTTTTTTTCAAAATTATTTTAATCACACATTTCACGGGTCCTATAATTTTTTTTTTTTAATTTTTCATCCACACATTTTATCAATTTTTATTAAAATCTACTGTAAATATGATTTTTAACCAAAACAAACGAGGGCTTAATTTGTTATAAGCTTGATTAATAATCGAGCATGTATACTCTTTTCGTAATAGTTTAGAACAATATTTTGTACTCTTTTGTGTGAATAAGATTCCAAATTCCAATTAATTCAAACATTTTGGACACCTCAAAACTACTTAAAAGTCAACTTAAGAGTAACAATTTTTTCTTAATAATTTACTTTAATTGACCATAATGATAAAACGGAAGCTTGATTCTTCATTATTGATGCATTCAACTCCAAAATTTATCTTTTGAGCTACTCTTTTGACGTTAGATTATGTTTGATTTAGAGGGATGATCAAAGTGGGTCCAAAATTTTGACTTTTTTCACGTCAATTCTGCAAATCAACTGCATTATTTGGGATATTAACAATAATTTAACTTAAATTAATGTTTATTAAATTGATAAGTTGTGTGTAATTTGAGCCCCGTGGCAGCCAAAAGATAGGGTTAGGTAAGTTCGACATTGTTATTGATCATGTATCATCCCAATGCTAGCCTAATTATAGTTAACTGACGTAAATTAGGCAGGACACTAATGTCCCAAGATTATTCTATTGAAAAAATAGATAATTCTAACAAAATAATGATCGTTTGACAAGTTTGGCGAGTCAAATGTTTCAAAAGCTAATCATAATCACAATAAAAAATCTTTTTGAAACCGCACATTCTCCCAAAATCACTGTTTTAAAATGTATCTTTTCCCCAAAATTGGGCCCAACAATGATTAAAATTTGGACTATTAAGATTCGTGTAACAAAAAAAGGACACTTATTTTCACATTCGAAAATAATGCTTAACGTGTATGGTGTGCAAAATTAAATAAATGAAAGATGTGAACATAATATATTTTTAAGACACGAACAATTAAGAATTATCATGAAAAAGTCGTTTATCAGCAAAAAAAAAGGTGCTGACAAGTTGGAGATTAGGAGAGGTTAAAGCCTTGACAAGGATTTCTTTTTGTTTGGTTGACTTGAGCTTTTGAAGGTGGTTTAGGTACGAGGAAATTGTGGAAGAAAGTAGGCAGGCTACTACAGTCAAATTTGGTCGGCATTTTGTGTGATCTCTAGTCCCAATATTACTTATAAATTCTTTCTTTTTTGACATAAAATCAGAAAATGGAAGTGTTAATTGATTAAAATAGTTTGATTTCAAGTTGTGTGAATCGTTTATTTATTTCATGAAATTCTGATACCATTTTTAAGTAAAATTTCATCATATTGTATAATTTAGACTTTTATGGAACTTTTTGGGCTGATTAACTGGAAAAATTAGTTCAAATGATGCTTTTGAGGTTAAAGTAAATTACAGTAGATGAAGGTTACCTTTCAAAGAAATAATTAATTCTTCCATCTATATTCCTAACATGATGAAAAATTTCGTGTTGAAATCTTACTTGAAAAAGGAAGATGGAAAATGTGCAATTTTGTCGCCCTTACCGCATAGTTTTTAAATTTTGGCGCTAAATTCAAGTCTATGTTTGGCCCCCATTTTTTCAAAAACTTATTTTTTTTTTTCAAAAATCATTTTAAACCACATATTCTCCCATAAAATAATTTTACACGTAAATTCAAAACTTTCCTTATTTTTTAACCACACATTCTTCAACAAAAAATTATTCCAAAATATTTTTTGGCCCAAAATGGAACTGAAAGAGGGGCTAAGTTAGGCGACTAAGGCCCCTAAATTATGCAAGGACTCCAATTTTAAAATTTACATATTTTTATTTTGTTCTTTAACTTGTGAAACATAATAATCGGCAATCAATAAAATTAAAAAACAATTAAAGACCACGAACAATTTTTTAGTTAGTAATATTAAAACACAAATAGTTTAACAAATATAATTTATCAAAAAAAAAAAAGATTTTTAATAATTGAATTAGTAAAATATTAAAATTTATTATGAACCATAAATAATATCGAGAAATAAAATTTGTTAAATAACTAATAAGTCGATAATATTGTAAGAAAATAATAAAAATATATTTTAACACCACAATCTTAAAAAAATTATAAGAAAAAAATGAAATTCATTGTGAGTGATAAAAATTTATCATCGTTGACTAAAGCACCGTTGGTGATTTTTGACAATATGGTTGATGCATTATAGTAGATAATCGCGATGAATGTGTACCTTTGATCACCATCAGTATTGTTGTGGTAATTCCATTTAGATCATCAATATATATTGATTTCATTCAGAATCAACAATTATAACATTTACCTTGTCAATGATTTTTTAGCACCGTTGTGGATTTCTGATACTAATAATAACATTATCTTCAGTAATTGCTTATAAAAATTAACTGATGATCACCAACAATATCAATATTGATAATCAAGTTTGAATCACCAACAAATATTGATATCAATCCATTAGTGATCATTTTTCGCCACTAATAATTTTAGTACCGTTCTCGTAAAGGTCCATTGGAAATTTTACCAAGAGCCTCCAAATTACTTGAACGGCCACTAACTAAATCCACATTTATTTTAATATTTGTTTGGAAGAGGTTATTTCAAGTGAAAAATATATTTTTAATTTTTTTAGAGTGAATGGTTAAAAGTAGGGTTCATGTGCAAAAAAAATTATTGGGAGTGATTAAAAATGAGTGAGGAAAATGGTTTTCAAATAAACACTCAAGTGCTTTTAGTCATTAATAATGGTTTGTCGTCTTAAAAAACTATTAAATTGATTGAAAAGTTCACCAACATGCAAGATAATAAATATAAATATTAAAAGGAGGAAAAATGGAACGAAATTCATAAAATATTGCAATCTATACACTATTCCCCTTTTTGGTAGAGATTAAAATAATATTTTTAGGAGATTTTGATTAAAAAAAAAAAGATGAAATGTATAGTTGAAAAGTTGTGAGTCCCATGAAATGTGTAATTAAAATTAATTATTGACTTTAACTTGAGATTTTAGTTCAAATCAAACAAGGGGATATATTTTTTTTATTAAACTGTAGTATATTGTAAGATAACATAAATCTATCTAGTTTTAATAGGTCGTTGTATATGATACTAAGAAAGCCCGCGTAAGAGTTTGTGTGGTACTTATAAGTCAATGCGATTACCTACTTCGATCAACGGGTCAATAGTTCAATCAATATGTCATTATTAGGTCGTACCCAATGTGAGTGGTGCAAGAAGAACAATCCATATAGGAGAGTAGATTAAAAGAGGAATGGACAAGAGCGCTGAAAACGTGTTTTATGAGAATAAAGGTGCCGGTGCTCAACACCTACGATTGCACGGATTGCTAGATTCCATTGTAGCTACAATCAAAATGAACTCAATTTTGTGAGGTCTACCGCCATGTTGGCTATTTTAACGTCGGAACATGGATTTTAATAGGGATGGCAATGGGGCAGGGCGGGGGAGGTATCCCCGCCCCGTTCCCCGTTTACTTCCCCGTTTAAATTTTTTTTTTTTCAGTTTTTGATAATTTATTTTTATTTTCCTCATTCATTAGACTTAGACAAATAATTTTTGTTGCCATTTTTTATTAGAACTAATTAAAATTTCAATTTAAAGTATTGAATTATAAAAAAAAACAAATAAATAAATAATTAAACAGGGCGGGGCAGCCCGTTACCCGTCCCCGCCCCAGGGAGAAATTCCCCGCCCCGAATACCCGATTAAGCGGGTTTCCCCGCCCCGTTCGGGGCGGGGTCTGCGAGTATCGGGTTTGTCGGATTTTTTTGCCATTTCTAGATTTTACTACATGTACATCTACACTATCCATTTTAAAAAATATTTTTTAAATACATAACGGATCTTGATAACACATGAATTGTTAACAATATTGTCAACAAATATTGTACAAATAGCTTTATTTTATGTCCAATCATAAGGTAAATGACTTGTTTGCACTTACTAAATTAGCACCAGATGCATGACTGTTTCTCGCCTAATGGAACTTTATTATTTTACTATTTTAAAAAAATGTTATTAATGTAACAATATGTCGGTAAGTGTTCTTTGAGCCCCATTTTTTTTTTTTTTAAATACATTTTATAATAGTGTTATAATGGAAAATGTGAAGTTAAAAAATAAGGAAACATTTTGAATTTGTATGTAATATTATTTTATTAAAGAATGTGTAGTTGAAATGAGGTTAATCACTGTAAAAAAAAAAAAAGCTTTTTGATGAAAAAATATAGGGCTCAAATAAGGACTTAGATCTCTTTGTATTTTTTTGCTTATAATAGTAATGCGAAAGAAGTCATATTTCTAACTGTTATTTCACTCCTGACAAAGTTTCCTGACACTTGTGTTTAATTTTATATTTTCATTAATTTATTTATGTAAAAAAAATATCGATATACTCAATTTAATAAAATATTTATTTTGGATATTGCACATTGAAAATGTTGCAAATTATTTTACTTACTCGTAGTGCTTAAAGCTTGACTTTTGTTTTCAAATTTTAAATGACTCAGAAAGCATACAAATCTATTGAATATATTAAATAAGTACGAGGCTTATCCCATAGAGACTGTAATTAAAAATATTAATTTAAATTAATTAATTAATAATCAGACTTAGTTGAGTAAAACTGAGTTTGTTTAGAATAATTAAAACTAAAGACTATAGAAATTAAATTATTGCTAGTAAAATTAAACTAAAATTCAAATGACCTTAAGCCCCTGTTTGACAACTATTTATGGGAAATATAGTAATTTTTTGTATAATGTATAGTTAAAAAATAGAGAAAAAATTTGGGTTTACGTGAAAAATATATTATTATGAGTATGTAATCGAAAATGAGTATAAGAAAAAAATGATTGTCAAATAGGGGATAATTATCCAAGTTTCATAATCCACCATGCTTTGAAATAGCAAATATTCAATTATTAATTAATTCTCAAAATAAAATGATATCCTTTTAAATATATTAATTGACGTAAGATTTACTAATTAAGTCCAAATTAAGAAAATCAAGTTATAGATTCCTCTAACCTTCGTAAGTAATAAAAGCCCGCACGCTCTGTCCATCTCCCTTTCTTCTTCTTTCGAAGAATCCAATTCCAAAAATTTATGGGCTTGACGCGGCCCATTATTTTTTATTTTTTGTGTTACCAAAATCAATTCCACCAACTAATTAGTTGGTTTATGCCGTTGCTCCTCGTTACACGCATAAATGTTCGACATATCTGTTTAGAGAGAGATGCTAGGGTCACTTAAAGCGTACACCTAGTTTAAAAGCGGAGCCCCCTATTGTGAGGGAGCTGTCAAACGACGTGTACACCGTACACTTTCAAGTGTACACNAGCATCCCTCTAAATTTACTTTTTATACCGTCTAAACAAGAATAAGTCTATTTGTACACCAAGTTTGACAACTTGGTGTACATGCCCCTCACAACCCCCCCAATTTGTGAGGGGGCTGTATATCAAGTTGTCAAACTTGGTGTTGCAAATAGACTTATTCATAAATTCCTTAATTTCCAACATCAAGGACACGTGTCGTCAAATCATTTGAGTGAGTGGTTTAAAAACGTAAGAAAAATGAATCATGCTACATTAGCAGGGCCACGTAGGCCCTGGTAATGCCTGGCCTGGTAAAAGGGATTAACCCAAGAAAAATAGAGTAAAAGTTGATTACCACATAAATGACTAACATGTCATCGATTGAGAGTAAAATCCTACGTTCTCTCCAGGCTTCCTCTAAGCAATTAGTTTAAGACAAGGAATGCCTCCTACTTCTGAAAGGGTTGCACCTATTCTGTTCTGCATTTGGAGAAGCCGGGCTCTCAGATGTATCCGAGCTGCTGATCTCGCCCATTCCGTCTTTGTTAGACCAGACTTTCGAGAAGATCTTCTTTACTTTATTGGTAGCAACTTTTTCTGTGTTAGATTTTGCATCATTCGGGCTATTGTCATTGCCACTTCCTCTGTTCCCCAACCTTAGAGAAGTGAGTTCCCCCTTTAAAGGCTTGAGATCATCGCTGCTTTGGACAGTATCCCAATCCTCATCTGTGTTGGTCGTTGCTGACCTGGAACTCCCATGGGACCCACCCAGGAGTAAGGTTCTGATGGAATCGTGTAGGTCGGATGTGCTACAACCGCCAGAGGATGATGTTGCTCGAGCTTGCTCGAAGAAAAGAACCTGCAAAACTACCCGTAATGGGAGCCTCTCGTTTTGTACAGCATGGGTGCAGGCTTCAGCGGAGAGCTTCTTGCAATCCATTATCCTGCAAATCCTCTTCTTCTCACTCTTGGTCAGACTAGGATGTTCCTGTAAAAGCAAAATTGTTGGTCAAGGATAATCTTACATAGCGAAGTATTCAACTTGACGTGAGAAAAAATAAAAAGGAAAGTAAACAAAGTTAGCAATGTTGAAGATGATAGCGAAAATCAACCTGGAAGAACATGTCAATAGCACGGTAAATACTATCATGGGTTGGTCTTGGAAAGCCAGAAACAAGTTCAGCTAGATCCACAAATTTTGATAAAGGTAAACTGGAATCTCTTGCAGCTTGAGCAAGATAATCATCAACCAATCTGGACACCTTAATCCTGGGATCGTCTGAAGTAAATTTAGTGCATATCTCTTGAAATTCATTACCACCAGGACTGTGAATCCGAGCACAGTGTTTTTGCATCACAAACTGCTCGACCAAGTCATGTACTATATCTATGTTATACAGTGCTGTTTCACCAGTTGGAGAATGAAAAAAAAGATCACCAACGATGGCCTCATCCAACTGTTCTGCAATCCTTCGCATGATTTCTTTTCTTCTCGTCTCTCCACATTCTAATGTTATAGATGATTGTAATAACTTGAGCAAGAAACTACATGAAACGCTATATCTCTCCGAGGGCAATAACGAACTTATGGTGTCAACCAAGTACCTGTATTTTGCAGCTTCATCTCCTTGTACTGTACCCTTAATGAAAACTGGCAGCCTTCTTGAAGCATATGCTTTCAGAGATTCTCCTATGGCGTCTGCAGGCATTCTTCCTTTCGTTTTTATAGTTATTATTACCTGCTTATATAAATCAATTTGAAGCTCACAGAGGTCTTCTACCCACCAGTCTTTCGGCACCATCTGTTGTTTTTTCACACCATTCCAATGTGAATCATTTCCATTCTCAGACGGGAATTTTTTACGATTATACGTGTATGACCACTCAACTTTCGAAGGATCAATAGAAGCTTTAGTAGCTATAGAATCTATGCAGTGGTTGACAACCTTCAATTCCTCTGACCATGGAATCATAGATTTTGTTGTTTGAAGAACAATTATAGAATCCTTCCAGCTTCGGAAAATGCTAGAGGTTAAAAAGACGTCAATCTTGTATATGAGATTTCCTTTCTCGACTGTCTCGTACATTTCAAGATAATCTGCCGCACAACGTGCCGCAACCACATTGTGTGCATTGAGAGTTACTATCATCCCATAACAGAATTTAGCACATATTTCAAAGGCAGCAGGTCCACCTGGTATATCATGAATGTCAATTGTATTATTGCTTTCATCATTTGTACTAGCAATGAGCTTCTGCAGGCGAGAACTCTTGGACAAGATGGGAAACTACAAAATACGCAGTGTTAGTAAAAAAGACAAGCACTTGCAGTAATGAATGTACGTCTGACAACAGCCATAGTTGATTGCAGAATTATGATATTTAAAGTCATTTAAAATTTCTTAGACCAAACGTGTCTGATTTGTTTACGGTGGCCTTTTAGTTGATCTTGTGATATGACTATATTTTGGGTCTTTTAAGTGTAAATTAGAGTTGACCTTAACAGATGGAAGTAATCTTATTGATGAATTTGGCTGACAGAATGTTAATCTGTCTGTTCTGAATGATGCGCAAGAAAACTATGTCTTAATGCATAAACTATGTCTTAATACATAAAGTATCACATCTTCAGCAGAGAAGGGCTATACCTTGTGCAGATAAAATTTTACATTCCCAACATTGATGATTATATCAGTTGACAACTCGGTCGCCACATACCTGAGCAGACAAATGGACAATCAGTCAGATTCCCAGTAAACTTTAGATTACCTGTTCACAAATTAAATAACCTACAACATGGCAAAATGGTATACATCCAAACATTATTTGATGAAAAAGACAAATGAAGAGCAAAACAAAATAAAGCTTATGTCCTCTCCATGATATTTGCATTTAGAATAATTTACCAATTCAAGAGTGTTTTATTACTTGACAAGGGACAATTAGAAATATTGATCCAAGTGTTAAATCAGAAATTTGTTCTATAAAGAAATACTGAGATACTATTTTAGAATTATAAGGCTTTCTCAATGGATTTTTCTGCAATCAACCTTTCATAGGCATGACAAGCACCACCTCTTTTACATCTCTATGCTACTTTGAAACATAGATTGCTGCACATCATCAGTTATTTATGTCCACCTTCATATGCAGTAATGGCAAATAAACAAGAAGTTTTATATCACAATGTATAGAGTGGAAATCTGGAACTGTGTCCAGTATGTTGTTCCTTCTAATATAAAAGCACCACATGTGGTTTATTGAGATAAAAACAACTCTTATAAGGCAATTGTTCAACTTCATCCTGGAAGTGAGCCTCAGCATTTTTCCAGTCATTTATGTTAGAGGAGAAGATAACGAAGAATGCAATTAAATGCAAGCCAGTTACTTTTGACATGCATCTTGATCCTATGTTTCGAGATTACCTATTTGGAAAAGTAGGCAAATTCAATATTACCCAATTCAATGTAATCATACAAATATAGATAACTTGTTTTAGATCTGTCATATAGCCTCGTTAACGTCAGTGACGTGTCTTAACCAATGTCTGGAAATCCCAAGAAAGGGGGTTCTGAGGGAGCGAGAGAGCTGTCCCAAGCAGTTTCTAAAACCAACAACTTTAAAGAGACTGAACAGAGAACCCCATCAAAAATCAGAAAAAGAAAAGGCAAGGCTTTGGATGAAAAGAAAAAACAGTAGCTAACCAGCAACATTGTAGTAAAAAACACAGAAATGCTTTCATTACAAACACATGGGAAAAACAGTGAGATTATGATTCAAGAAGATGGTGCATACTGACCTGATATTATCTCCATCAGTCTCAAACCGATCAGGCTTGGAGCCAAGCTTCATAAATTTCATCTTGGCTACCAAAAGATCTTCTCAACTCCAGACTTTCAACTATTTATGTTATATCTCAGCAACCCTCAATTCAACCACTTATACCTCTAAATGAAGTCGGAAGAGAGCGCTGCATGAGAAGAAAACGGAGGCAAGGCCGACAAGTGAATATTGAGTACATAAATGTCACAACCTTGAGTCCTTACTAGGATATAAGAGGAGTGAAAACAGAACCAAAGACAAAAAAGTAAATCATGATACTGTTCGGCCTAATGTTTCCCTAAACCCAAAACAAGTGAGAAAAAATATAAAAACTAGGGATTATGTGACACCTTATATTGCAAACGAAGTCGTCCTCTTCAATGGGAAGAGAGTCAAAGAATGGGAAGAGATCCAAAGAAGAATGTGAAGACCAGGCGTGTGAAGGATTAGCCCGGGAGACACAAAAAGCTTGATTAACTTCTCAAAACTGGAGACACTCCCACTTGCTCATCACTGACACCACCAAACTTATTATTTGTTTATATTCAAGTATCTTATCTTCTTATTAGAAAATATAATCTCCTGACCTTGTTTCAGAAATCAAATGCAAGAGCCACATTCCTCAACACATGAATGAAATGGGATACATGTTAAATGTACCTATTATGGGGTCCGAATATCCGAAACAGAAATTCAGAAAAATTGGTTGACAGACGGTAAAATCATCTTTCGCCAGTGGAGTTGAAAGACCTGTCAAAGCCAATAAAATATCTGTGTGAGTGGAAGGTCACCACCAAAATTGCAGACAAGAAGCATCAACTAGTTTTGGAAGATATGAAAGCATGTATACACCCACGTGAACAGGCCAGCAATGCAAGCAATGAGATTGTTCTCTGAAATGGTAGTGCAACCACAAAAAGGAGAAATTCCAAACAATGCATCACATCACTCCACCACATAATAAAGATAGCAAAAACCAAGAAATATCAAATTACCAATGAGCAAAATTTATGAACAATCAATCACAAAGTAACCTTTCATAGGG
>CAIGRP010011552.1:0-20557 GCA_903798385.1 Fraxinus cuspidata
TGATGATAATTCACAAAAATATCCACAAGACTTCACACCACGCTAACAATACCTTCAAAATAATACAATCCGTACTATGTACGGGCAAAAAACTAGTGTAAATAAAAGAACGTACAAATAACATTATTGATTTATTATGATCTATTTGGATTTTTTTCTTTGTGCAAATAAAAAATAATAATGTTATTTACGGTTGTTCACGGTCACAGTCATCCTACGTTACATAAATATGACAATTAGTGATTTAATGAATATCACGTAAGACAAATATGGTAACAACCGACTACAAATAAAAAAACACTGTTACTTTTTTCACTTCAATTATCAAACTCTTTTGGTTTCCAAGTTAATTATTGGAAGTTAACTTTTATTTTGGTTTAAACACTTCGACAATCTCCGTTTACTATGTTAACTGAATACCAGGGGCGGATCCAGCACCCAGCGAGCCCCGATGGCCGCCTGTGCGGGATCCGCTGGAACAAATTTTTTTTTTTTAACAATGAGTGAATTTTTAGGTTATATAAATGTTAGTTCATTTTATATCCAAACGTGTATTGTAGCTCACTTAGCCAAAACTCCCATATCCTTGTAGGAAGTCTCGGGTTCGAATCCGTTTTCAAGAATTTTATTGTTAAATACAACATTTTAACTTTACAAGCTTTTTACTAAAACCAGGGGGAGGGGAGGCAAGACTCGAACCCGTGAACCCCCCTTGGATTATTGAAACTTGACCATTATGGCACCACATTGCTTTCGTTACTAAATTTACTAAAATAATATATATTACATTTTAGCTGCTTTAATGCAATTGTAAAAATTTGAATCCACACTCTTCCTTTGAATTATATAAAACTTGGTCACAATATCTTTAGTTTGAACGAAATAATTGTTATATTTAAATTTTAGACATTGTTTGATTATTTTTTTATCAAAATTTCTCTTTTTTTCAACAACACATTTTCAATAAATAATATTATATGCAAATTCAAGATTTTTTTCTTATTTTTAATCACACATTCTTCATCAAATCATTATTGCAAAGCGCATTTTTCGCCCAAAAAAAAAGGCATCAAACGGGACTCTAAATATTTTATTGCTGTCAATGGTCGATGGTCAACGGTCGCCCATACTGACTCAAAATCCTGGATTCGCCCCTGCTGAGTACTTAGGTGGTTCAGTTTTTCTTACAGTGTAATATTTCATGTTAAAATATTGATGTCCTTGTCTACTTAGAAAAAAATATCAATTTCACGTACTGTTACTAGAAGTCTAATATCTATTAGATCTAATTTTGATCTCAAACCAACTTACAGTATAAACGGAGGAGAGAGATTTTAAAAAAACTCGATTTTCTGTCTTAAGAACCTAGCTCAAAAGAAAAGAAAATCGGATTTAAAAAAATATCACTTTTAATGATTGAACTTGATTAACAGCAGGGAGAAGGCGCGAAATGTCCTCTTTTTTTAGAGTATTCTCGATAACAAATTCAATGCTCGATGAAGACGGGATGGGGCATGTAGCTCAAGGCTAACTATATCAAAGTCATTACGTTGAAATTGAGTTGTATATCTTTCCAATTGTTATTGGCGGACTTTTACCATGGTGGGAGATCCCTAATGTAGCACACCCTGGAGGATGTCACTATTCGTGGTTAAAAACACGTATTTATATAACGTAACTTCTACAAATTAATACTATACAAATAATACGAATTTTATTAAGCCCCCCTTTTGACAATTATTGTTTGAAAAAAATAATATTTTGAATAGTAATTTTTAGGAGAACGTGTGGTTTTGCAGAATATTTTTTATTGTGTCAAACATGAGTTAGGTAAAAGAGTTATTAATTTTGTACACGGATAGTAATTCATTAATTTATATAGTACATTAATTTACGATGAAACTCTATTTTCCGTCCTCAACCATTGTGAAATATAAGATTCAATATTTTTTAGCATAATTCATCAACAACCTTTTATTTATGTTTAAAAAAAAAAAAAGAATTCCCGTTCTCTCCATTTGGACCATTGAATGACAAATTTACCTTCTCTTTAAATAAACAAAAATAAAATAAAGTTGTAAAACAACAAAATGATAAGAAAAAATTACAAAAAATAAAACCAACAACTTTTTTGAAAATACAAATTAACCTCACTTAAAATAATTAAATACATATTGACACGTGAAACAATTTAGAAAAATTCATTTGTACCAACCAATCACGTCCATCCATTCCACCTCCCCACATCCTAATCCATACCCAATCGTGACCAAAACATCACATGAACTAGAGATTCTTATTAATTATATATTTCCATTTGTCATAAAAAAAAAAATATGAAAGTGTATTTATCGCTAGGAGAAACAGATAAACAAAAAAATTTGTTTCGAGTGATTGGCCTGACCACAATTATCGAATAGAGATTAATTAACGTTCTGATAATTGTACAAAATAGACTTTTTTTATAATTATATAAATTATCAACATTATGCCATTATTTGAGGCATATTTTGAAAGAAAAATGCATTTTTGAATAGTAATTATTTAAGAAAGCACGGTCAAAAATACATAAAGAGTTTTCAATTTACATGTAGCATTATTTTATTGGAGAATGTAGTTGAAAATGACTTATAAAAATGAGTTTTTGATAAAATGGGACTCAGGCTATAAAAGAAAGTGAACGTCAATATATTTTTATTTTTAAGAAAAGAAAAAATTAAATTAATTTTAAAATATATAATATATTGGATAACTAACACATAATATCCCCACATTATTTGTTATCGTGAAAAACATACATACCTTTCATTTTTTTTGCATTTTCACCCATATTTTCACATTTCATTGCGCAAAATGTCATTTTCACTTATTTTCTCAATTAAAAATTATGAAATGACCAATATACCATTCTCTTTAAATAAAACAAAAAGAAAAAAAAAAATTGCAATCACAGTCCCAATTTTTTAAAAAAGTTCAAATAAGTCACAAATAGTCATTTTCACTTATTTTCTCAATTTAAATTTTGAAGCGGTGAATATACCACTCTATTTAAATAAAACAAAAACAAGAAACTAATTGCAATCACAGTCTCATTTTTTTTCTAAAAAAGCGCAAATAAGTCATAAATAAATTATTAAAATGTCAATTAGTATATAATGCCCATATCTTTTACCGTTATTGCGAGAAACATCAATCCTTCTAATTTTTTTGGCATTTTCAACCTTAATTACACATTTGATTGCCTAAACTATCATTTCTATATATTTTCATCTAATTTCTCAATAAAAAGTTGTGAAATGACGAATACACTCTTCTATTGAAATAAAAAGCTAAAGAACTAATTGCAGTCGTATTCCCAAATTTTAAAAAAAATGCAAACGAGTCATAATTGAATTTATTTAAAAATTAAAAACATTAAAAATTTAAAAAATGCAAAAAAGTTCCAAATAATTATTAAAGAAATAGAAATTAAAAAAATTATTTAAATACGAGAATATATACGTCATTTAACAGCTTTTACTGAGAAATTAGATGGAATTAAATAGAAATGATGGTTCACGCAATCAAATGTATAAATAAGGGTAAAAATGTCAAAAAATAAAAGATATGAAAGTTTTTCGCAATATCGATGAAAGATAAGGACATTATGTACTAATTACCCTTTTAATAAATTATTTATGATTTATTTGCATTTTTAAAAAATATTTGAGACAGTGATTTCAATTAGTTATTTTCTTTTTCTTTTATTTAAAGAGATGGATATGTAAAAATGATTTTTTGTGTAATGAAAAGTAGAAATAAGGGTGAAAATACAAAAAACAAAAAAACAAAAAAAACAAAAATGAACTAATGTTTTCCACGTGGTGGGACTTGACGTGCTAATTACCCTAATATATTTAAGGTGTGTTTGAGCCACATTATTTAGAAAGAATTTATTTTAGAATAGTAGATTGATGGAGAATGTGTGGTTGAAAAAGAATGAAAAATTATTGATCTGATGAAAAATATTATTTAATTGAAGAATGTGTGGTTGAAAATGAGTATAAGAATGTATGGTTGAAAATTTTAATATTTACCACTCAAAACTTGGATGACGATTAACCCGATTTGATCATCGATTTCATTTCTTTGTTGGCGCTTCCTGAATTCCGGGGATTCAGGAGAACGATAGTAGACATGTCCTTACATACAGGATGGAACGAAGCTGTCGGCCAAACATAGATTTGCTATAAGAATCAACGAGAGAGAGAACTCATTGGCCTTTTCAGGTAAAAGCTACGAATGTTTGTTTCAATATTGCTCGAATTTTGGTACTTAATTTACACAAAAGAAAGTAATTTGGTTGATTTTAGAATAAGGGAATTTTTTCCCTCTCTCTGATTTTATGTTTTTCCTTTTCTTCTCTTTTATTTAGTACTTTTCAGATTTAATTGAGCTGTATTTTTAATATGTATTAATAGGATTGTACAATGAGACAATAATTTGATTATGAGATAAGACGGGTTTAGATATTTTGTAAAATTGAAATGATTCTGTGAAAAAGAAAACCATTTTTTTTGGTAAATAACGAATGTCAAAATTTTTTATGGAAAATACTGAAATTTTCATCCAAAACTTTGGTTAATACTGCTATGAAGCATCCATTTGTTTCATTTACTTTGTTATGCTTATTTCTCCTGTATATAATTTTTCCATCGGTGTTCTGGTTTTTGATTTATTTGTTTCCCTATTGCTGTCATTAGAATTTTTTCTAGTCTTTATGAAAGGGATGAGAAGAACAATGATGGAAGTTCAAATGTTGGTAGAAATGGGAAGTCTTTGTTCATGTTTGCTCTGTTAGACGAAGAAGAGAGAAAAATATTAGGAGAGAAGATGATGATGATTTACAAAACAATGTGGAGGAGAAAACTACTATTTTCTCGACCAGCGTCAATTATGATTTGGTTGACAAAGAAGGGTACCCAGAAGAAATTCGGGAGGTGGAGGTCGATTCTTCATCATCTAAAAGTCTAAAACTGGAATTTTGTAATGGCTCGTATGAAATTGGAACTTCAGAGGACTCAGAAAATGAAGAGTGGGCAAGAGAGGTTGGTAATAAGGCTATGGAATGGACTACAGATGATCAAAAGAATCTCATGGATCTTGGGATTTCAGAGATTGAAAGGAACTAAAGATTGGAGAGTCTAATTGCAAGACAGAAAGCAAGGAAATTGTTCAGCCTTCAGGTTAGAAGGATACTGAGGAACATGGGTAGCAATGATCCCGTGGCTCAAATTGCTCATATTACTAGACCAAAAACAATCTTCTTTCGAATAACAGTGGTCAGTTTTGTGCTCCTTGACAACACATGGGTTGTCAAACTAATTGTCAACAAAGGTTGTACATCTAGTTTTATTCCTGTTTTAATACCTATGTGCAATCCTTTCGATCTTCCTTATGATCCATGTGAGGAAAAACCTGATCTCGCTGGGGACGGTTTTAGGGGCGTCCTTACCCGGGCAGACACCTCAGTGTTTCATGACTTTGGATTAAGACAGAGAGCTTCAAAAGGAATTGAATGTTCTAAACCAGGAAACCAATTAGGTAAACAAAATCTTTATTATTTCAGATCATTCCATGTTATCACTGCTCCACTGTATGATATATGTTACAGTTTGTGATTGTAATGAAAAAATATGAATGATAATTCATTGTTCCCCTCAAAATAACTGAAAAATAAAAATAATGTTTAAAATGGACAAACACAAGCAGAGGAAAAATGCAAGATAACTAAATAAAATCTTTTGATTACAGATTGCGAAATCAACGTGATACTAGAGCCAGAACAATTTCAGGAACCTGAGCCTAAAACAAAGGTTGACAGTGCAGATGATCAGATCAAAGAAGTCATCCAAGTGCGTGAACAGGGCAAACATCACAATGAAGAAGATAATGTTGAATTGCAGACAAAACTTATTCCAATTGACGATGTCAATGGTAGGCCAAGCTCATCTTCTTCAGAAGAGGATGAACCATTCTATAAGATAGATAAAGATGCAATATTAAAATCTCTTGCTTCTCCGGCTACAAGGATCGTTGCTGAAGATAGAATAATGGCTGAATACCGTTCAAATGATGATGCTGGTCTGAGGAGCACATTTATTATGCTAACAAGACACTGCACCATCACACTTGTCCCCTTTCCACTGCGTCTGACTTGAAAGTGAAGTTTCGAAAAGTAAGTTCTCCTCTAATGCTCGATGAGAACTTCTCATCTCAGGATGAAGAAATTTCAATATATGTTGTGGACAAATAAGGAGATGACCTCGAGTAGTGAGGACTTGTGATCAGCATCATCTCACCTATCTGGAATAGATGAAAATGAATCAAGATCGAGAGAAGTGCATGAGATCAGCGTGAAAGATATCGTCGAAATTGGATTTTCAAGAATTAACAAGTCTGAGGATGAGACTTTGTCAAGAACACAGGAAGAGAAAGTCAAAGAACAAAATCCTATTGGTGCACATTCATTTTCGCCTCCTAAGACCGACTTTTCTAACAGCCGTCAGTCCAGCACGAAGAATCTTGGAGAATTGCAGAGCTGTTTAGTTTCTTCACAGGTATTATCAAGTGCAATTTTGTAGTTTCTGGCACATGAGAGCACGAAATCAGCATGAAACATAGTGAATAAACCTTCACACGTGCTGGTTACAAAAAGTTCCAAACACTTCTAGATCAAAGCAAGGCAATGGATAATGAAGTTTTAATTTATTCTAGGATGTGTTTTTCTCATTTTGTTCTTTTAAACTGTGAGTAGTGAGTTATTTGTGTATTCTGCAATTTTTTTGAGGGGCCGGAGGCTAAAAATCATTTGTGCATTTACTTTTGCTTCTCTTTTGATGATGAATAGGAACCTTCTGATACTGGAGAAGTTGAAGAGTGAATTAAACGCCAATTGCGATGTAAATGGTTCAGAAATGCTGCAGGATGTTAGAGGGAACCAGATAGAACAGTTTTTAACAATTGATTCAGTAGCTACTGAAAATGATGGAAGTCATTCTGAGAAACAGGATAAGACTCCTCACATGTTAGAATTAAAGGGTTCTGAATCTGATAACAGAATATCTTCTAAAGATTCTGATAGTAGATGGAAAAAGGTGCTTGAACATGAAGAATGGTGGATACTTTAACACCTTTTGAGGATCATAACAATCTCTAATTACTTCATCGAAGCGAAGATGAACCATGTTCTTCCGAAGTTGGAACTTCTGGGATATCTCAGGAGTCTGATGATCCCCAAGCATCTGTATCGCCAACGAATGTGGCTGTTGAACAAATTCCTGCTGCCCCAAGTCCATGCTCATCCCCTCAATCTGTACTACAACAAAACTTTTCCGTGGATAACCTATCAGAATTTCAGCAAAATATCCAAATAGAGGTTGGGCAGTTTGACGCGGCAGTTGAAAACAACATGCTAGATGAACTTAGAAATGGAGTTTCCAGTGATATTTTGTCCCAAAGTTCATTGCCTTTGGAGGATTCAACGACACATCCACATAATGGTGCATATATTGAACAGGTTTGGCAGCCAAAACTCCTAGGGAAAGCATAAAACCATTTGTTACACAAATCAAGATTTGAGAAGATTGATTCTTATTGTTCCAAAATTATATAGAAATATTTGACGGCATTACTTTTTTTGTGACTATCTCGTGTTTCTATATAAGAATTGACATGCCTATTTCTCATTTACACTGTACAAATGTGTTAATGTCTAACAAGCCAAGAAGAACCATACACAAGTATTATGTACACAAACTGTACATAGTAGTTATTGTCTTCATTCTATTTTTGCCTCTCCTGTTATGAGCAGGAATCTTCCCATTATCAAGAGAAGTCAACCGAAGAAGTTGTCACATAGTGATGATGATGGACCAACTAATTATGGAAAACTCGGCACTATTTGAAGACACTGGACATGAGGGTCAATTGAATTATTTGATGGATCATGAAGAATGTACAACTTCAGAAATATTTGAAGACAAAGGCAAGCTTTAGAAATTTGCTGAGGATAGAACTCCTACAACTACTTTGTAAATATTAGTGGAAGAGTAACAACTCGGGGACCGTAAGAAGTCTGAAGAAGGTGGAGAAGCTATACACCTTGCAAATGCAAACGGTTCAACACTAGGCAATGAAGTTAAATTAAAAATTAGTACTATCAATATTGGAGAAAGCCATGATGTATCTATCATTTATATTAGGCGTTCCAAAAGAGAAGAATGATTTGGAGAATTCTATCACTTGCATTATGATAGAGGTAAGCTATTCTTGACAACAGTCTTTTATTCTGTAAGGACAGAAAAAAAAAAAAACTCGTACCAACCTGCAGTAAGAATGTACTTGGTCACTGGAACACACACACACACAGAGTGATTGATGAACTTGTATTTTTATTACTTGACAAAATATAGGACTCATATTGTCAACATTTGGAGATATTGTGCAATAGCCAACAAATTCTTCAGCGAGAAGCATTGAGGAATCCACAAGTGTTTGCATAGTGAACAAAATGATTACTAACAAGATAAATGAACGGGATCCAGAGGGTAAGTCTGGTGAAGTTGAAGAAGCTCAGTAAGATAAAAGTTAGATCAGATTCTGTTAGCGATTGCCACCAAGTTTAGCTTAGATGACCCAGAATACAGTACTGATTAGTATTAAGGAGTTAGTTTCACAAGTTAGCTGCTAGAAATCATAGTTTCTTCTGTATTTAGTTAGTAGCCAGATTAAAACCTTGACCAGTAAGTGGTTGCAATAGCGAGTAAGTTTACAGAGAGTTGATAAAATTGAATGATCACCCGTCAACTCATCTAGTCTTAAGAAGCTAACCGCAACTGTCGTGGTTTTATGTGCTTCCAATCAACTGCATGGATTCTCTGCATATTTATTAAAATCAATTTTTTTTTCTTCTAAGTTTCAATACCATTAATCGAATAGATTTCTTCATTCCCTATTGACTTAATTTGTAGCATAGAGATAATATGCTTTTTCTCTTTCGTCTTGTGACATTTATACATTCAGTAGCAGAAACCCACTAGAGATTATTCACTTATCTCTATGGTCCATAATGGTAATCAAGTCTCTGTCTGTAAAACGGGTTGCTTGCAGCCTATTCAAGCTCGGAGTTGAAGATAAAAAGACGGGGCATATTCTTTAGTACGTCATCGTGCTTCTCGTTATCATGTGTGATGCCGATCTTCGGGTTCTTGGTCACTCTCATAACTGTTGTCTCTTTCTTGCTACTTTCTGATATCTTCATGAATATAATTAAATGCACTTTTTGCATAGTCTCGATACGTATACATCAACTTAGTCTTCGTTTGATTCTTTAGAAAGATTTTTGGAATAAATCTCAGAATATTGTCCACAGAAAACCAATTGGACAACCGAAAGTGAGAGATCCTAGTTTTGTGTACGTCGTTAAGATGATGATAAAAATCAGAATAAAGTGGCCTAGGGTGCTTTCGGGTGCAACATGCACATATGTTCTTTTTTCTATAAAGAAATTGCCTAATTTTGTCATTTCCAAGTGAAAAGCAACCAATGTTCATATTGCCTCCCATGAATTCACGGAGTGCACAATAGAATATTCGGTACTTAGTACTAGATAAGATATCCAATTAATCGTAATACAATGGCATGCTTGATAGCCATTGTTGTACAGTATTGGACATTAAGAGTGTGTTTAATGAATATTATCGAGTGAATAATGTATTTTAAATAGTAATATGAATCATATGATGTGAAATATGTGGTTAAAAAGTAAGGAAAAGTTATTGATGTGATGAAAAATATTATTTTATTGAAGAACATGTTGTTGAAAATGAATTTTGAAAGAATCTGTGTTAAACAGAGACTGAAAATAAAATTTTAGCTAAAATGTATCAACAAGCATAGATTTCTATTGAATTTCTTTTTTATCAACAACTTCGACAAGTAATTGAAAATTGAATGGAAACACAAAATCTACCACAAAAAAATGGAAAAGAAAAGAGAGGATATGTAAAGAATACGACGAATGAAATTTTATAGTGGAATGTACATTAGACTTCAATTCAAAAGCTTGCAAAGTCTAGACTTCGTGATACCTTTTTATCAATCGGTTTCTGCTCTATTCATTACTAGATCGACACGGAGAAAGAGAACAATGGGACGATGATGATAGGAATTTGAATGGCCGCTACAAATTCCATTCCGAACACCACACGGTAGGTGTCATGTGGATGCAAGCCACACTGAAGCATATGGTATGTTAGCAACAGTTACAGCCAAGAATGAACTAATCACGAGAGAAAAAACATATACCAAAGACGATTCCAGCCATAACAATTATACGAGTATTTCATTAACACGTTCGATTTCAACGAGGCATTTGCAACTTCAATATACTGGTAACCTTGCTTCGAGCTCGAATGAGGGGGATTTGGAATTGCATTCACGGTAGTGCCAGTCCGTGCTCAAGAAACAAAATATTCACAAAAGATCGAAAAGCACAAGCAATCTATGCTAGAAAATTCAAACTAGGAATTTCAAACTAACAAGGTGTAATCAAGGGCTAATGCAATATCAAGCATGAGGAAAATAATGCCCTGATTGAATCTGAAACACCCTGTTTTGAGATCCCAATAATGATTCATGCATACCACCTCTTTGCAAATGTTGAGCTTGCATTTTATGTCCATAAGAATTCATGCCATAGGGAGGAGAAAACATATTTCCTAGGCCTCCTCCTGCTTGAATTCCATACATGACTGCATCATTGGATGATTGATTCCAGTGGAAAGGAAGTTTATGGATTGCTGCAGAATTCGACTGCTGTAGAAGATCGGTAGACTGCTCAGGCGAAGGTGGTTTTTTGTTCTCCGATGACGGGTTTTGATTCTCGTTGAGATTAACCGTTGTTATATCGTGAATGCTTGCTCTTCTCTTATCTTTTCCTCCGGAGAGTTGCCTAATGAAGTACTTCTGAGCATGGCTAGCAACTTGTGTTGGTGTTCTAGTAATCACGAAATTGCGCGAGATATTTCTCCAATCCCCTTTTCCGTATTTTTTAAGCCCCATCAGAAACAACCTAAGTAACAAATCATCCCAAATTAATGCCAAACACAATAGGAATTTCGAATAAGTTAACATCAATCAGTACGAAACTAGTTAATAAATCTCAAATTAGACTTCAAGTACATACATTCCAAGAATGAAATTCATTAGAATAAGTCAATTATATCCAACTTGTAGTTGATAATTATGTAAAATGCTCGTTGTAAACTAATCTACGCTTCAATATTTAAGTATTCCAGCAATATCCATTCAATTTATATGCAAGAAAATGGAGTTCATTAGAGTATCAGAGATAGAAAACACACTTGTGCTCCTCTTCTGTCCATGGAACACCCTTTTTCCTTTCTTGATCATTAGGCCTAGTTGAAGAGGATCTCTTTCCCCCCGCAACATAAGCATGGTCGAATCCATCAAATCCACGGCCGCCACCCCATTCGAGTGTAAAAGGCAACGACGTGCTATATCCAGGAATTGGAATTAGCCCTGCCTCTATGCTGCTAACATCATCTTCCAACACCTTGTATTGCCGCATAACATCCCCCACAGTCTTCCCTGGAACCATTTCCGCGACTTTTTGCCATCTATCGGGCGTATCCTTATCGTGTAGTGCAAGAGCATTCTCAAAGGCCTTGTTTTCAGCAGGAGTCCATTTTGTGCTTCTGCTCTCCTCAAGCAACCAAGTTGAATTAGAAAAATAAGAACTTGGTGATAAAATCTCCATACCCCACCTCTTGAAATTCCAGTAAGAAGAATATATGTCGAAATATCAGAAGATCTTGAATAAGTTTTGGATATGTTGAAACAGAGGAGAAAAGTGGAAGAGAAGTGGGAAAGGAAATGCAGAGAGGTGGAAGCTTCACAATGGTTATATCAGTGTTTTTGTGGAGGAATCAGAATAGCTTTTCCTCTACAGCCACCTCTCGCTTGAGGAATCTTAAAAAGATCACACCTTTTTCAAAATCAACCAAAATCTCACAAATTTTGATAACTAAAAGAAGGTAATAAATTAATAAAAAGTAAAAACTATTTCACTCGATTGAATTCCACCAAAACCATCATTAAGATCTGAACCCACAAAACCAAATGGCAAAGACAACTAAAAGTGTAAAAACCCAAAAATAATTCCAAGAAAACGATATAAGATCTTCAATCAGAAATGGGAGTTAGTGGAAATTTATCTTCCTCAGATTAAATTTCTTGATATCCCACTTAAGGAAAAAGCAAAAAGGTGCAAGAAACAGAGACAGTTAATAAAGACGAACTGTCACAACCTGAAAAGCTGAAAGATGGAAACTCGAGTGAGAAAAACAGTTGAGAGGAGCCTGAGATATTTTGAAGAGAAAAAAATTGAGAAAAGAGTCTTCTGCTTTCCTCCTTTTTCCTTCTAAGTATTGAAACAAAAATGAAAAGAGAAGAAAGCAAGAAAAAGAAAAGCAAGCTGAATCTGAATTTTTGGCCTAGAAACTTAGAGAGAGAGAAGGGGGTGGCTGAAGAAGGTGTTGAAATGTTATTGGATGGGATAGTGTTTGTGGATACTGCAACTTATAAAAAAGTTTTCGTATTATAATAATAATTGACACTCCTGTCTGGTTTTTTATTTGAAATATATTAATCAGACACGGCCATATTTTCTTAATTATTTTATTTTAATTAATTAATGAAGAATGGGCTGGCCCTCCATCATTATTCATGGAACCTCACTCCACCTCCTCTCAACAACACTTCTTAATTAATATGGATTTTAAATCATTTCTTCAAACTTCAATATTCGAAGTCTACCGATCTTCGAATTCGTGTACTCATTTGAATTTTAGTCGAATTAAAGCCCGGTCATCCCATATGTGCATATCCCAAGCACTATTGCCCAAGGTTCATATCTGTCCACGATCGATTGTGACATCCTCGGGTGATACTCCTCGGGGATGGTATTTCTCCCATTGGCTTAGGACCTCCTCGAAGTTACGACTTTCCAAGAAAGGAATCCTACTATAAGTATGTTACCTCATCTAGAAATGACCCTACCACCAAAGTTCTATCTCGATGCAAACACTTAAGTAATACAAAATCAATCAAGTTGCAACTTCTAATGAAGGTAGAATTTCTAAGGATTTCAACAACGTAATCCCACCAAGAATGCACCACCTACCTCTATAAATACAGCACTCTAACCCATTCTCAAGGTACGTTTTTAATAATTTTCAGCACATATCTTTTCGCAAATTCTCTCTCTGATTTAAGTATCGGAGGGGCGACGAGAACACACCTTGATGTCTTTGTTTCAGGTACCGAAAGATCTCGTTCGTGCTCATTCTCAGTCGTCAAAGTCAAAAATCAACATGTATGATTTTTTGTAGTATCATTGCCCATATTTGGTTTAAATTAAAATTTACTAAAATTTCAAATAAAAGTCAACAATTAATTTTAATAATACATTTCACGAGATCCGTAACTTTTCAACAAACACATTTTATCAATTTTTATCAAAATTTACTAAATATATGATTTTTAATCTACACCGAACCTGGGCTCAATTGCTTGTTTGAATTTAGTGACTTCTAATATCCCCGTTTGACCTCCATTTTTTAAATTCATTTTTCCATAAATTTTTTTAATCGCATGAGCTTTTATTTAAATCAACTTTTGCTTATGATGTGAAATTTTATTTTTTATTTTTTTTGACTAAAATGCATCTAATGCTGATCCTTAAAGTCAAGGTTTTAATGGGCACATATTGCTGTCACCAGGTGAATGACCAGCCAATCATGTGTTAGTGATATAATCAAGTCAACGAGCTCTTGATTAAGGTTAAGATTGACTAATCTCTTTTTCAAAAGTCAGTTTTAGCCGACAATTATGTTCTCTAAGTTGAACTAATTACTTTATTTTAAATCATAATGTGGTCAACAAATAATTTAATATCGTTTAAAACTCAAATATTGGTGAAATTTGGAAGGACTAAATTGTGAAAAAGAAAGTTGTAGTAGTCCATTTTATATTTTTATATATTATATACGATAGAAGGCTACTACGAGTGTAGCTCTTAAGTGGGATGCTCCTTGGCCCCCTATTAGAAAATGTATCATTTTAGTGCTCTTAAATTTAAAAAAAAATGTACGATCCATAATCCTTACAATAACACAATTTCAAAAGTCATGAGAGTAACTCTACATTGAGGAGCGAGTCCCATCCATCTTAGACATAGTCACCAGATACTAATTCGTTTCATTAAACATGTATTAACAACTAAATTTTTAAGGCCCAATGCATAATTTGGGAGGACAATGTTTATGAACTTCAAGAATGCTCGAAGCCCTAACTAGCGCACGAAGACATGGCTAAATACTAATCTTGAAAGTGATCTTGTGACATTATGAGATATTATGCTTCGGTAGACATGCATAATACACGTTGTCAAAAGTTTTAAGCAACGTAATGATTCAAGTAGACATGTCACATGTGATATTATGTAAAATTCGTACCTCTATCAAAACATGATATTCCTTTAATACGTCTTAGAACTCGTTCCATGTATGGTGTATAGAGCACTTTATGTCTTGACAACAATTCAATTCAAATAGTTTTTTACACAATCTCTCGTTCGATCAACAAAGTCGGTGACCAATCATCACTTTAATTTTGACACATACATCATTAGGAAATGTGGCATACATGTTTTAAACACTTTCAAGAGATATAATTCACGTTAACGGTGCAGATCAAATGTCAAGATGAGATACAGGACGGGACACAACGCCATTTTCGATTCTCATTAATTATTACTTGAAAAAAGGGATTCACAGTGGGTGCTGCTCCAACATAGAGGGGCCCAATCAAGAAACAAATATCGACACGCAAGACACGGATACCGTGAACCCTGTTGCACTGGATAAATACCCCGTTTAAATTTTTTGTGTAGCCAACAACCTACTTCCTTTTCACATTGTTTAGTAATTGGAATGGGGTCGGAGGATTATTCCACCCTTCATCGCACTCTCAGCGCGTGCAAATCAAACGACCTTCTACAGCTAACATTAATAAAATATAAATCAATATTTTATCTGTAAAAGAATTGAAAACTAGTAGAAAGATTTGTAATGCTTGTTTCGTGCTAAGCTTATTCTAATTTCGAGTTCGGATCAATACGAGAAGTTAATCAAGTATTCTGAGTTTATTTAGAGTGTGTTTGAGCCACATTATTTTGGAAGAATGTATTCTGGAATAAATTGATGGAGAATGTGTGGTTGGAAAAGAAGGAAAAATTATTGATGTGATGGAAAATATTATTTTATTGAAGAATGTGTGGTTGAAAATGAGTAGAAAAATAAGAATGAAAATTTTAATGTGCATTTAGCCTTTCTTTGGTATCCATTGTATTAAATTATTATCAACTTACATTCAAATAATAAAATATTTTACACGTAAATCTAAAAAAAATTTCAACTCTTTAATTACACATTCTTCTAAAAATACTATTTAAAACTCTTTTTTTTGTAAAAAAAATAATGGGCACCAAACAAGGGCTCAAAAACCATTACATAAAAATGGAGACGAGTTTTGGTCGCATTTCCTAGTGTCAACCTTGTGATGTGTTTGTCCCCCCCTCGCGAGTATATACATTTGTTAAGTCCATGTTTGGTGGGACTAAATCAAAGTTAATAATTAATTTTAATCACATATTTTATGCGATTCACAACTTTTTCACTACATTTTTCATCAAGCCTGTGTTTGACAGCCATTAAAACAACTTTTTTTTTGTATTCATTTTTAACCATACATTCTCACAATAAAATGTTTTGCACGTAAATTTAAAAATTTTCATACTCTTTACTCACACATTCTCCAAAAAATTACTATTTTAAAACTCATTTTCTCCAATAAAACTCGTTAAAATGGTTGTCAAACTGGGCTCGAGTTTTATCAAAATTTACAGGCATTTATTTTTAGCTCCACAAAACAGGGGCTAAAAATCTAATTTTCAACCAGATAGAACAGGGCTTCTATCTCTATCTTCACTTTTAAGGTGTATTTGATTTAGATTTGAATGGACACTAAAAATTGACAAAAGAACCCATATATTGCATTGGATCCACTCGTGAGTTGTCCCTCGTGCCTTAACTACCCGTATGATAAAAAAATTAGAAAGCGGGTAGCACAGGAGTAATAGGGAGAGTGAAATTTTAACGCCATTTGCAGTCTGATGTTGAACCATGACAACCAAATGGGCACCCACTAATGTGACCAACTGCTCCACTTCCACCCTTTGGAAATCGACATGTCTAGCCCTCTCTCGACCCCCACTCCACTCTCCCCTCACTTCTATAGGAATATAAAATGGATTAGTTTGGTTCAATCCGCCACAATAATGATTACTTTAAAAGTAATGTCATTTAACATCGTTGATGTAAGCACTGATTAGGCGACACTCAAGTGTTACTAAATGATTAATCATTTTATAAGGAGGGACATAGTTCTATTTAAGATAACTTATCGATTAAAAATATACACATTAATGTTATAGTATCAGTTGCGCTGCATAACATTATTTTATTTTAAAGAGTGGTTATATGGTCATCAAAACTTTCTTTTTGTTACATTAAGGATTGACTATACTAATGGTTCTCAAATTTTGCTTATTATTAAATTATGTCCTCAACTTTCTTTTGTTGTATTTTATCATCAATTTTTCATTTTTTATTGTAACCTTAGTGCAATAGTGTAACAAAAGTAAAATGTGATGTCAATATAACAATCATACTTTAAATTGTCATGTGACTACACTTTATTTGAAAGATCAAGCCAATGACCAACTAAACAATTTCTTTCAAAATGATACAAATTTCAACATGATCTATCATTAACTTGAGTGATGGCCTCTCCAGGGTCACAAGGGAAAAAGAGTTGATTTTCTAAGATCGTCATTTGCATAATTCACTCAAAACAGGAGACGGAAGAAATAAAAACATTCTATCATTTTTTGCATATTTCGTCTTTGATTATCTTATTGTACCAAATTAAAGATGAGTAATTTATATGCACCTTCGATCAAAGTTGAGTGACCCGTGGTGCATTTAATCAGTATGAATTATATAATGGATTCTAGCAATTTGTGTATCTTGGGACCCAAAATTCCCCCAACTTGACATTTTGAGAGTTCTCACATATGAGAAATAATTCACACAAGGTTCAAATTTCAACAATATTGATACCTTATTTAACTCTAAGGAATATGCTAGTTACATGATCTCTACATCCGAATCTATTCTCAATCCTCGAGCTCCATTGAGTTAAAAAATACATTAAAATGCACGTCTAGATAAGCATTGAGAATTTACTCCAAAGTCAAACACAAAGTATAGTAATATATGATAGAAGCATAATCGTTCTTATCTAATTGAATCTCTTAGCTAAATGGAGCAAAATAATGGGATATCAAGAATTCCCAATGTTGGGATCTAGAGCATGTTTGGCAGAGTGTTTTTTTTTTAAAGTTAATCAAGCATTTTTTTTTTCATCTATAACACATTTCGTAAGACTCGCAAATTTCTTTTCAGAAAACGTAATTCCGGCCTTGAAAACTTCCGCAGCCCACATGCATTTTCGCGAGTCATGTCAAGTCCAATCGACTACAATAATATACACAAAATACGCCAAAATGTAATTGTCACGATGATTGAAGTTCCATATTGCGGTGAGGCTGTATGGGGAAGACTGTAACTTTGAATGTATTTGGACGGTTGCAACTAAAATTTGCAAGTAATTTTGGTCACATGTAACATGTTCTTTTTAGGCAATCACCCACTCTCAATTATTAGGTATACCCTATGCCTCGATGGTCCAATCCTTTATTTATTCAATATGACAGGCATATGAAATAAAAACCTCGTGTTCAATTTGTGCTAATATGTCATTTATACCCCTCAAGGACCACACTATAAATCTGAAAAAAACAATAGAAAAAAAGAATTCAATCCCCATTCCGCAGGTGTCCTTTAGGGGCAGGCCAATTGATGCATTATTGGACAAGGACATAGATAAGAACGAGGTATTTAAATTAAAAAAATAATTTTATACTAGACACTCAAATTAAGTAGATTAGTAAGTCATTATCTGTACTTAAAAGTTGCACATAAAAATAGATAAAATAAGAGTCACAATTGTTGCTACGGACACACAAAAGTAGTGTGATCCGATCCTTCTAAGTACTTATAAGACAATCAAATATGTAGATTGTGATTCAATAGTTCGATCAAACTCTTCAATTATATAGAATATGCATCCTCAAAAGAAGTCCTTGACCAAGTTAATCTCGTAAGCCACTTCCAAACTCGAGAAAGTGATCTCTAAAGAAATCTTAGCAAAATAAAATTAATTGATCTATAAAACATTCGATAAATTTGTACAAAAGAATGCCCCCAACGAGGAAAGGATTTTCCTATTTTTAGTTATGCCAACGTCATCAACCATCTCAAAGTTTCGAAAAGTTAACCTTAATGACTAAATAACTACTATGTCTTTAATTGCTGTACTTTCTTTTATAACACCGTAATAGATATGCCTTCTTCCTTCTTTCTCAAAATTTCCTTCCCAAATATTTTCGAAATTTTGCAGAGAAAATTCTTGAATGTCGCTACACATTAATAAAATTCCACAACATTGTCAATCCACTGACCTTTTATTGTCGGCGCCATCAGAATTAAAGGTACCCTACTGTGAATGTAACTAAAGAATTGAATTTAACTTTGATCTTAAAATTATTTTCCTTTGAATTAAATCAATCATTAAGTCAATAAAATTTTTAATACTAATTCACCTGAATCAATACGTATTTAGATTAATCAACACTTTAGCTGCATGAAATAAGAAGAGGAGGTAGAAAATCTAGACAACAATTTATGCTTTACAACCGTTTTTCTAACAAAGAAAAAACTAGTTTGCTCCTAACAAGAGTGATGAATCTAAGAGGTTGTTTGGTGATGATTAAAATTAGATTTTTAATAGATTGTGAATAGAAATTTTTGAAATGTGTGGTTGAAAAGTTGTGGGACTCATGAAATATGTGGTTAATATTGATTGTTTGACTTTGACTTAGATTAAAATTTGATTTTAATCCGTACCAAACAAGGCCTTTAAGTTTAGTTCCATCACTGCACGAGACAATTTCGTTTCATGTGTAAAAATTTAGCACATACTCGAATTTGATTTTCGAGTCTGAATTGAATAGGACCATATCCACCACTAACTAAAGCATTCTATAATATTTTTGAGTAATCCGAACAATGTGAAAGTATGGTATAGGAGACAGTTTTACTCTACGTGAACTTGTCCGGTCATAAACGGTTTTAATAAGTTACGCATAGTACGTATTGGTCATCATATCTAAGTGAATTCGTAGTCTTGGATTGAATTTTGGATAGGCACGACTAGTTGTACCACATTGATATTTATATAATATTATTGATATCACAACTTGTACTTAAAAAGTACTTGAATTGATTACAATTTCCAATTGCAAAGGAAAGAAGAAAACAAAAATCCATGTGGAAATAGGAAACGTGATGCCAGATCCTTCATTGGGAATATGGTTTTGATAATAATCTATGTATTTGTTGCCTAATTGTTCTCCGTACATTTCAGTGACTTTTTAAATTAGATGCATGATATATGGGTGAGTGCACATGAAATGCACTTAGTGGTTTCCTCTCAAACTCCTACCGAAATAACAATATAACTAATGCAACAACCAAAATTTAATATTCTATAATCTTTATTGTATAAGTTAGAAAACGGCTTTTATTCAAAAAGACCTCGGCAAAGTACGTTTTAGAATAAGATATTTTGCCAGTTTTGTACAACATGACAAAAGTAGTTAAATTGTTAGTTATTGATTTGCATTGAAAGACGACATTCCTTTAGGTCTGAAGAGGGAACAAATAAGATGTCTTAAGCCATTATTAATATCGGAAATGACTGACTAAAGAAAATATATGTTCATATACCGCTTATTATCTTGAAGATAAATGGTGGAGTCCTCTACGAGGACAAGGCTCAACACCACATTTTAACTAAAGATAGAGAAACAAAAATCGATAGCTCACGCCGCTTCTATCCCCAAATTCAGATAAACTACAAGGTCAATGACATAATTACTTGTATGGAAGGTATATTTGGTAAGTTAAATTAAGAATACAGGCAAATATTTTATACTTGGGTTTACAATAAACTATTGTAGTTTTATTTTAAAGAGGCTTTTACCGTTAACCGGGACAATAGACCGCAAGGGTCGGAGAGTGTTGGAAATGATGGGGACTAAAGAAAATGAATATGGCTGGCAATTAGTTTCCATTAAAGGAAAGATTCCTATGGGGTGCGGACCGGTTCGTTTGTTCTCTTATTTCTAAGAGTCAAAACAGGGTGAGCATGTGATTGGACACCCACTCCGATAAGCGTGTGCATCAAC
>CAIGRP010011554.1:0-19882 GCA_903798385.1 Fraxinus cuspidata
ATAAAGCTGCGGTCCTTGACACCTAATCTTGGTTCAAGCATCTGGAAGTTGTTAGTAGAGGAAACATGAATCAGTTGAAGGGTACCATTTTAAACATGGTTACAAACAAAAAATTATCTATATCTCGATTTGCTTCATTTTGGAGTAGAAGACTAGGTTGATGCATAAATAGGTGACTCCTACATTATCACAATATATAAAACGAGGTGAAGTTAGGAAAATGCCAAGTTCAATGAGTAATGACTTGAGCTAAAGTATTAAGAAGCAAGTACTAGCACAAGCAGTGGCGGATGCAGACATTTTAAGTTAGGAATGCATAGTCAATCTTGGAAAAAAAAGTTGTGAAAAAAATAAAAGCATTCCATATATTATTACAATTATTCTATAAGCGTTCTTATACTTTGATAACATCTCATAATTACTTCATTTTTAGTATTGTCAAATATATCATTCTCAATATATTTAATCAAACTATTATTCAATCACTGATTTCCGATTCAATTACACAAATGACTTTTAACAGAAGTCATTGCAAAAAAATGCTCTATTGACTGTAGCACTATCTACGAGAAAAATTAAGGCTAATGTCACAAGCTTATACAATAATTGATATATTTCATGTTTATTTTTTACAACAACTTCTGCACAAGATCGCTAAAGCCTTGTAATCTTCCCAAATCTTCGTTAGTGCGGATGTCAAGAATATACGTGTCTAATTGATAAATTAAGTTTGGAGATATCAACCGCGTCAAAATCTATCGGATAATACTTATGAAACACAAAATCGCCCATCTTTATTACTTATTCTTGTGGGTGGAAATTCATGATTGCTAGGCTAATAAGGATCCCTTTGCACATATGCTCTATGAATCACATCTCGAATATTATCTTCTTCAATCTGTATCAGAACTCTCAATCCAAGATTCTTAGAAAACTGTGTAACATCAAGTTCTAGCCTTTTATTTCCAACATTCTCTGCATTAGTTTCAATTAGAACATCTCCAAGAATAGTTTCATCTGTCTCATTAGCTTTATCCCCAACATTCATTTCATCACTATTCTGTCATACTTTTTTTTTATCTCTAATAGCATTTTCCTCCCCTCATCTCGAACATTCCTTTCATTAACATTTTGCTCACCACAATAAAATGCAGATTTACATTTCAAGTATTTTTTATAACTAATACAAATAATCAATTCAAGTGAAAAAAAATTATTCTTTTATTGATAAATTGCACAAAATTAATCATACAGATTTTACAATTGCCTAATTATACTGCACCTATTTTATTGGGTTTTAGAACTTTGCAAATGGGTTTTTGGGATTTTAGCATTCTTCTGCTTCTGCTTCAAAGGCAAGAATGAATATGACCTTTTTGGAAAAAAAAATCAAGTTTAAGTTGTTGGGTTACGTCACCTACCAAAACCTATTGTGCATCCGCCAATGAGCACTAGACCAATACTCAATCTCAATGGAGGAGTGAGCTACAATCTTTTGTTTGTAAGAACACTGTATAAATTCCAAGAAAGACTAAATCATCAGTAGTAGAAGTGGTGACATCAACATTTCCAGCACAATAAGTGTCTGAGAAGGCATGCTGCCCAAGAGGTGAAAGGTCTCGTAGGAACAAGTCATAATGTAACGTCCCACAAAGGTGTCTCGGAAGAAACTTAACGGTTTGCTAGTGCTATGTAGTAGTCAGTGTATGAACTGATCTAATTTGACCCTAAAGGCAATAACATACTGCATACTACTAACAATTTGTCCATACTCAGTAGCACCAGGTAATTAACTCCCATAATGCAAACTGAGACTAGGTGAGGTGAAAAGTGGTCTCGAATGCCTTAAAAAGTCACGAACCATTTTCTGCATCCAGTCTATCGGCTATCAATAAAGGGCGTGTGGACAAGTGAATAAAAAGTGACTCTTAACCAAATTAGTTAGAAGATAGCCAATAAGGAGCTTCCATATGTCATTCTATCAAAATGACCAAATTACCTAAACGTTTGGAGAAGAATCTATAAATACCCCCTTATTTGAAGAATAATGTATGCTATTCAAATATATCCCTCTCAAATAGCTATTTTACTTCTTGTTCCTATTTGTGCATCCAAAAGTATTAACGACATAATGCGTTGCTCTATGTACGAAGATATGGAACCTGGAAGGTAAGAATACAAGAAAAGTTAAACTCAGAGGTAATATACAATCCCGAACCTTTTCAATTACATCTACCGAACCTAGAATTGAAATTTTAAGCGTTGATGATGAGGTAGTCGTAACAATAGGTGGCGAATATCTTTATCGTATGCTCCTAGATAATGTAAAAGTACAAAAAGTTGCTATACCATGAAGCATTAGACCGGATATGAAAGAATAACCCTCGGATTCCCATGTCAGATCGTTACCGCTTTATCGGAGGAGGCCAAGTCCTTCGCGAATAGACCACTCTATTAGTGAAAACAGGAAAGAAGTCTCGGGCCCACCAACAGTATATGAATTTTGAAATCGTCAATGATAAATCCATATACAACGTAATCCTTGAATAACCTACTTTGAGGTAGGCAAAAATAATCATGCTCCCCATCATTCGTATTTGAGATATTCCATTAATAAAGGCGAAATGTCTTTAAAGTACGATTAAGGAATATTGCACAGGAACTATAAAAGCAACCAAAAAAGAGGCCCGGGAGTCCCTGGAAATCATTGCTATAGTTAAGATAAGTAACCATGGGAACAAACTAGAAATGGACGACTCTATTGACCTTGCATAACCGAGTGCACATCAGAAGGCAACGATCGAAGAGCTAGAAAGCTTTCCTGTTAGCTTAAAAAATTCAAGAAAAGATATCAAAATCCGCAAAGAGTTTAGCGAACCTATGAAAGGCTTGATAAAAAGCTTCCCAACCATGAACCTAAATATAGCCGCTTAAAAACATTTGGGCATGATTGGGATCGATCCTAAAAGTTGCTAGTCATCCCTTGAAGCTTGACCATAGATCAAACCTAACATACAAAGGAGTTGGCCAACGAGTGAAGTTAAGGTAGATAAGCTATTGAATAATAGCTTTATTCGCTAAACTTGCTACCTAGTTTGGATATGCAACCCGATCCTAGTGTAAAAGAGCATTGAAAGATGGCAAACCTACCAATACTTTACGAACTTGAATAAAGCTTGTCCAAAAGACAGCTTTTCGCTCCCCAGAATTGATCAGCCGATGGATGCTTCTGTGGGACACTAGCTGTTAAGTGTTATGGATGCATATTCAAGGTATAACAAAATCCATATGTATGGACCTGACGGCGAACATACTGCATCTGTGACAAATTCGAGATTTATTGCTAAAAATTAATACTGTTTTAGCTAAAAAATATGGGGGCAACATATAAAAGATTAATAAATGCAATGTTTGCATACAAAATCTAGAAAACGATAGAGGTATACATAGATGATATGCTTGTAAAAAAGCTTCAGGCTAAAGACTACTTTAAATACTTGGAAGAGGCTTTCAATGTTTTTCGAAATTACAGGATGAAACTCAATCTTCTAAAGTACACATTTAGAGTAAAATCTGAAAAATTCATCAGTTAAATGGTCAATCAGCTAGGTATTGAAGCAAATTTCAATAAACTTCAGGCCTTCATAAAAAAGTGATCTCCATCTAAACTAAAAGAAATACAAAGCCTAAGTCGTTGCCCTAAGTAGGTTTGTATCAAGCAACGAACAAATGTTCTCCTTTCTTTCAAGTGTTGAAAGGAGGAAAGAAGTACTAGTGGGGTAGCGAATGTGAACTGGCATTTCAAGCCTAAATGATCACCTAGGGAGAGCACCCTTATTGGCTAAGCTAAAATTGGGCAAACGTTACTACTATACTAAGTAGTATCCAAGGTGGCGGTCAGCTATAGTAAAAGATGAAGGGCAATAGCAATTACCAATCAGTTATATGATTAAAGCTCTACAAAGAACAGAGGCGAGGTGTCCAAATATGGAAAGACTGGCCCTTACCTTAGTTACGACATTGCGTAAGATGTGACCTTATTTCCAAATCCATAATATTAAAGTATCAATAATTTTCTCACTCAAACAAGTATTGCAAAATCCTGATACATCGAGAAAGCTAATGAAATGGGCAGTAGAACTGGCGCAACTTGAGTTAAGCTATAAATGACGATTTTCGACCAAAGCATAAGCATTAGCCAATAGGGAACGTGGAAGTTGTCTGTGGATTGATTGTCGAGAGATACTGGCCTGAAAGTAGGTTGGCAAGAGAAATATAGACGCGAAATATTGAGATAAAAAGCAACGTGTAGTTGGTAGTAAACCAAATAAACGATACGTTCACAACCAAGGATAAAATAATGGCTGCAAATCTCGTTGAAGCCATAAAATTACTTCAATGCTTCGACATGTTTTGTTCAAATTCCATGAGAGAAAATGAGCATAGTATCAAAGCTAGCAAGTTCAAAAGACGTGGAGCTGTTTAAAATAGTTCCTGCAAAATTGTCAGCAAAATCATTAGTTGGCCAAAACAGGGAGGAAATCTTATGGATACAGAATAAAACTTTGTTGATGCAAGACATAATTTCTTATTTAAAGGATGAAGTACTCCCTGAGGATAAAAATGTAGCACAAAATTTTCGAATAAGAGCTGCAAGATACATACTTCAAGGTGACATCTTATTCAAACGAATGTGTACACTTCCTCTGCTCAAGTACATAAGCAAAGACGAAATTTCATACATAATGAAAGAAATCCATGAAGGCATATGTGGTAATCATGCTAGAAGACACTCCTTATTAAAAAAAGCTTAAACCTTGATATTATTTGCTTAATATAAGAAATGATGCAATGAACTTTAATAGGAAATGTGGTAAGTATCAAATGTTTGCACCCATTCTTCAACAACATATACAAGAGCTGGTAACCAACAGTAACCTTTGGCCCTTTGCCAAGTGGAAAATCGACTTCGCAAGATTACTGTCTAGGGAAAGATCCAATATGAGATTTATGATAATGACAGTGGATCATTTTACTAAGTAGGTAGAAGTTGAACCCCCTTGTAATTATTACCAAGGCTAACAATTGTAAATTCATATAGATAAACATTATACGTGGGCTCGAAGTACTAAACTCAATAATTTCAAATAACGGAACACAATTTCAGGGGAATAAGCTAAAAGCAATGTGTGATAAGTTGGGTATCCATGTACACTTTTTCACTCTATATTATACTCAAGCCAACAAGTAAACAGAAACTACTAATAAAATACTAAAAAATATCCTAATAAGGAAATATGATTCAGCAAAGGGATTATGGGCTGAAGAATTACCATAAATCCTGTGGTCATACCAAACCACCACAAAAACCGTTATTGAGAAACCCCCTTGCTCTAGCTTATTTGGTGGCCATGGTGCCAAAAGAAATTGACATAAGTTCAGCAAGACGAACATGGTATGACGAGGAACAAAATGAAGAATCCATGAAAGGGAGCCTAGATCTCTTAGAAGAAAAGAGAGATAATTCTCATGTTAAGCTCGCTGCATACTCGAAAAGGATGGAAAGATATTTCTTCAAAATGGGGACATAATCCTAAAAAGTATTTGTCTTAGACAGAGAAATGAGCTCGAACTCTCTGATTCGAAAAGGGGAAAGACCATATACTATAATCGAGACTGTATGAGCAAGAACGTATAAGCTCGTAGGAAATGATGGTGAACCTCTTAACCATTCTTATGATGGCATGAACTCCAGAAATTATTATCAATAAAATGAGAACAAATTCTTGAAACTTAGTAGAGTTAATATTAATTGCGAAAGTTCCTTTCTGTTTCTTGAAGCCTGTTACGCATGAATAAACTAAGAGCAATGTGAGACATTATGTGGCATTAACTAAACTAAATGGCGAACATTTTGGAGGCTAACAATGAGGCAGGACGACCCAATTATCTAGGAGCGACCCAACCAAAGCGTGGGTGACCCTCTTCTCCCCATGAAATGAGAATGGATCGATCCCATTATATGCAGACCCTGAACACAAGAACCTATCCAAACAAGGCGGTGGCAGGATTCCCAACAGATCTTGTGTTGAAAGATTGACAAGACAACCCACTATCATTGCCGTCGCAGCGTGCCTATGTGGTCAAATATAATTCACAGGCTAGACTTTATGGATGTAAAAGTGGTCTTAGTATTTAAGATTGGAATTTATTGATGTATATGACAAGAAAGGGAAATCGTTTGGATGAGACCACATGCATTATCATCTATGGGGCTCCATTCATTGTACCCAAGCATAAAAGCTCGCGCTTTTCGCCATTCACGAGAGATGCAAGTTTAGACTCTTAAGCCTATATTCTTGCTACATATACCTTTTAGTGTTCTACTCAGAAGCCGACCTCTTTTCTATCGATTAGGGACTCACGTTCTAAGATCCACCACATCTAAAGTTATTTCCTTAGCTGACTTGACTTTCGAGGTGCGTGTGATTAACTAACGGCTTGACCAAGTGTGTTGGGATTTAGCTTACGTAGACGTGAAAGGTTCTAGGATCTGTTGACCACATCATTGCTACAATATTTGGGGCACTACAGCTCACCTAGCCAGTGAAGTAGGAGAAATGGCTGCAAATATAAGAAATATGGCCCAACAAAAATGCTCCCATGCAACAGTTACTCTTGGAAACGCACCAACAGGCTGGATTCCCCCACCTCGGCATGGAATGTTTCCCTAAGAAGGTGAGGAGAATGACACAGCAGCATACCCTCAAATGCATGGCATGATGATAACCCAAAGGAGAGGGAGGTAGAAGTAGATACCTCCACCGACTATGATACGCATCGACTCGATGATAACATGCTACATGAGGGAAATTTCCCCCCGAATACACTCAAGACCATGAACCTCAAAGGTCCAACAATGTCTTTAATCAAATTGGACCCTCTAGGCCTACAAATAGATCCCACCAGCCGTCTCCTATTCAAAGAGGACAAGAACAATACCAAGGATATGAGCCTCATAAGGTTTCACCTCCGCCTAGAAATAGCTGAGAGAAGAGGGACGAGACAAACATGAGAAATCAAGCAAGAACCTCACAACCCCCTCATTATCAGAGGAAAATGATTCTGATGGCCCATGCAGATCATTTGAATTGGATGATGACGACGAAAGCTTTCCCTTCTCCCAAGAATTGAGAAGTGTCTCGGTCCCAAGTTACTTCATATCTTCAAAGATACCTAAAAACAAAGGGAAATGTGATCCAATAAACCACCTCAACAACTATAAGACCCACATCTCTCTACGAGGAGTCTCAATAGTGCTAAAATGTAGAGCTTTTCATTTCACGCTAACAGGAATTGTAGAAATTTGATACAGTCGCATCCCAGTCGGCAACATCAGAAGTTGGCCGACCTCAAAAAGGCCTTTCTGAACCAATATCTGTCTAGTAAAGAGGGAGAAGCCCCCATCCAGAGGCTGCAAGACATGAGGCAACAGGCAGGTGAAACATTGAAAAGCTTTTTGGCTCATTTTATAGATGAAATGACCTATTGCGAGCAGGTTATGGATTGAGAGAATCTTTCTGCCCTAGGGGAGGCCTCAACATGAACACCCTATTCTAGAGGGACATGTGAAACAGAAATCCCACTTCTTACTATGCTTTGGTGGAGATGATGAAAAGGGAAATCTATAATGAGGAACTAATTGATCACCGCAATAGAACCTCACTGGGACTTCCACTACCTCAAAGACAGCGAAGAGGCCCTATGTCCCACCTGGTGGACCAGTAATGGACCCAAGTAGGGCACACAATAGTCCCTACCTTAGACCAAGTATTGGCATAACCACGTTAAACGCATTGCCTTATTTGGCGTATGAGGAGGTTGGACCCAATGCTCAAAGACGGCAGAACCCATCCAGAGTAAGAGGCAGGGAGAGAAATAATGAGCCTCGAGATAGGCAGTACTACACATACCATCAAACCAATAGCCACAGTACTAAGAATTGCCTATCCAGGCCGTATCATGGAGAACCAGATGGCCCCCGTATTGAGGATAGAAACACCCATCAAATACAAAGAAATGCACCACAACCTAGGCAAGAGAGAGTACCTAGGAACGAATCACTTGGCAAGAGCACGAGGAAGATAGAAATAGGGCAAGGGGGAAGTGGCCCAGGAGAGAGCCTCTAACAAATGCTGATAAAGTTCCCATCAAATAAATCGACACCATCATCGGTGTTTCACACATAAGGGGAGATTCCAAGAACGCACTGAGGAACTACGCAAGAGAAGCGAAAGACCCCCCATATGGTGAGTTACTTGATCAATAACACTGGCCGTGGATTTGGGAACACCTCGCTAATCACTTTCTCCCTGACGGACACTGTAGAAATTCGTTACCCACACTGTGGCGCACTGGTGGTATGAGTCGTCATAGTCAGAAATGGACTGCGACGCATGTTGGAGAACAATAGGAGTTTGGTTAATATCTTGTTCGGAACCAACTTCGACAAGATGATGGTGGACCACGAGCTTACCTCCATGATCGCTTCCTTATATGGCTTTACTCGTGATAGCATCATCCCAGAGGGAGGATCACATTGGCAGTGAAAATGGGAGAGCCCCCATTTAAGGCTCATCACTTCATAGAGTTCTTTGTTGTAGACTATTTATCAGCCTAACACGGAGTATTAGGGCGACCGTCCCTAAAAGAAATCATGGCTATAATATCCATACATCACTTATGCATGAAGTTTCCTACCAAGGAAGGAATTGCCACAATATGAGGAGATCAGATGGGATCAAGAGAATTACCTCAGATCCTTAAAGAAATCCAAGCCTCACAGTGTAAATATGGTGTTGATGGATGTTGAAATGGTTCACGCACTTGAAGAAGGTTCTACCCCTTAACAGTGGGAATACGTCAACATGATATATGCCCTTGAAGAAGGGGTCATCAAAGTGGATTTAGACTCCAGAGTCACAAAATCAAACTCATAGGCAACCCTATGGAAGACCTTGAATCTTGCCTTGAGAACTCACTTAACCCCACAAGGATGTTTCAAATAGAGAAAGAGCTCGAATCAAAAGAAAAAACTAGGCTTAAGGACTTTCTACTTAACAACTTGGATATCTTTGCATGAAAACACAAGGACATGGTAGGCATTGACCTCAGAGTAGTTACCATTGACTTAATTTGGACCTAAAGCTCACTTCTCACAGGCAAAAAAGGAGAGCCCTGAACCCAGAAAGATACGTAGTCCTGAAAGAGGAAGTGCACAAGCTCATATCTAATGGGTTCATCAGAGAGGTAGTGTACCCAAAGTGGATATCCAATACCGTCTTGGTGAAGAAAACCAATGGCAAATGGAGGGTCTGCATAGACTTCTCTAACCTCAACCAAGCTTGCCCAAAAGACAGTTTCCCTCTCCTAATGGCAAATGGATGCATACTCAGGATACAACCACATCCCCATGCACCCAACAAATGAGAAAAACACCTCATTCATCACTGATAGAGGCCCATACTACTACAAAGTCATGCCATTTAGCTCGAAGAATGCTAGAGGAATCTATCAACAGCTAGTCAACAAAATATTTTCCAACCTCATAGGTAAAACAATGGAGGTATACATCGATGACATGGTCGTAAAAAGCTTTAGGTCTGCTGATCACGTTGAACACTTAAAGGCTACCTTCAAGATCTTAAGGGAGTACCAGATGAAGGTGAATCCATTGCAATGCACTTTTGGCGTCGCTTCAGGAAAGTTCTTGGGTTATATGGTTAACCAATGAGGCATTGGAGCGAACATTGAGAAAATTAAGGCCCTGCTGAACATGAAATCCCCTAGCAAGCCCAAGGAAGTGCAATGTTTGACGGGGTGATTCCTTTCTTCAAAATGCTAAAAGGGAGAAAAGGGTTCCAGTGGAATGAAGAGTGTAAAGAGACGTTCCAAGGGCTAAAGAAGCACTTGGGCCAAGCCCCCTTCTCTCAAAGCCCAAAGAGGGAGAAACATTGCTACTATATCAGGCCATTAGTGCCGATGCTGTGAGTTCAGTGTTGGTAAGGGAAGAGGACAACACTCAATTACCTGTCTACTACATAAGCAAGGCCCTTCTGCCTGCTAAAATATGTTATACTAATATGGAAAAGCTCAATTTATCCCTTATGATCGCTTTTAGAAACCTGGGGCCCTACTTTCAGGCCCATAGTATACACGTATTGACGAGCCTCTTCCTCAAACAAGTGCTCCAAAAGCTAGACGTATTAGGAAGGTTGATGAAATGGGCTGTGGAGTTAAGCGAATTTGACATATCATATCAATTGAGAACCTTAATGAAGGGGCAAACAGTGGTGAACTTTATAGTAGAATTCACAGAGGCAACAAATATCAATGTAACAATGGAACGAGCGGACACCCCAACCTGGAAATTGTTTGTTGACGGATCCATCCGGGAAACGGGATTAGGGGCTGGTGTACTGCTGGAGAGCTTAGAGGGTCACATGCTTAATTGTACAATGAGGTTCAGCTTTAAAACCTCCAACAACACAGTTGAGTATGAGGCGCTTCTAGCGGGCCTTATGGCCAAAGAGATACGGGTCAAAAACTTGCCGGTTTTCGAAGTGACTCCCAACTAGTTGTGAGCCAAGTCAGTGGCAGTTTTGCAACCAAGGATAGAGGCATGGTAGCATACCTGAAGAAGGTTATGGACCTAATCTTATGCTTTGAAAACTTTGAGTTGACCCAAATCCCAAGAATGGAGAACCTGCACGTGGACGCCTTATCGAAATTGGCCAGCAGCAAAGACTCTGTATTGCTCAAAATTGTATCGATTGAATACCTTTTCAGGCTCTCCATAGCCAAAGTAAAGGAGGTGATGTGGGTTGGAGGATCCCCACAATGGATACAACCTATTATGGCCTACCTCAAGGATCACAGCCTGCCGGAAAACAAGGAAGAACACAAACTTAGACGTAGGGCCACCCACTATGTACTTCAGGATGAGGTACTTTACAAAAAAAGGCTTATCATCCCCTCTCCTACGATACATTGAAGGAGATAATGCTGACTACGTCTTATAAGAAATTCACGAATGGATTTATTGCAACCACACATGGGGACTGACATTGGCCCATAAAGTGCTAAGGAAAGGGTATTGCTAGCCAACCTTGACAAGTGTCAATACTTCTCCTCCATTTAAAGATAACCAGCCTAAGAATTGATCATAGTATCCAGTCCTTGACCATTCACCAAATGGGGGGTCGACCTAATAGGACCTATGTTAAAAGGGAAAGTGCAAGCTATGCGATTGTTGCCATTGATTACTTTACTAAGTGGGGCGAGGTAGAACCGTTAACTAAAATAACTAAAGCAAACACTTCTAAGTTAATATGGAAGAACACCAATGCTGGTACAGAGTTTCCTACTTAATAGTTACAGACAACGGGCAGCAGCTCGACAACAAGAAGCTCAAAGACCTATGTGACAAATTGATCAAAAAACACTTCTTCTCTCCTCACCACCTCAAGCAAATGGCCGGTCGAGATAGTCAACAAAACTATAAAGCATCTTTAGAAGAAGAAGCTTGATACATCAAATGGGGCATGGGTAGATGAGCTCCTCCATGTTTTGTGGGCAATACGCACCACCAGTTGAATTGTAACAAGAGACCCCATTCTCCATGGCATATGGGGACGAAGTCATAAGCCCAGTCGAGGTGGGCCTTCCTTTGCCTCGCCGCCTGCAATTTAATGAAGTATCCAATGATGAGATAAGGCGATGCGAGCTCGACTTCCTTGAAGAAATGAGAGACACTTCACAAATAAGAATGGCCTTCTATCAAAGGAAAATGGTAAGGTATTACAATGTCAAGGTCAAGAAGAAATCATTTAGAAGAGGCGATTTGGTGCTTATAAGGGTTTTCTGTCATCTAAAGAACCTGGTGTGGGCACATTGGACTTGAATTTGGAAAGTCCCTTCGCATATCAGACAACGTTAGGCCAGGAACCTTCTTAATTGAGAATTTAAATGGAAATGTGCATCCCTACCCTTGAAATGTTGAGCATCTAAGAATATATTATTAGTAAGGCCCCAGCCATCGTTTATGTACCCTTTTGTGATTAATGTATATGCCCTAACTATGACGAGCACATATGTTGTGTATGGCAAGCTCATACTATTATGATGAGTTGCAATTGCGTAAATTATCCTGCAACAGTTATGACAAGCTCATATGTTAGAGACTACTAGTTTGATTGATTAATTAAGGATGTATTATCAATAAAGTTCCTGACCATTACTTATGTACCTCTTACGACTAATGTATATACATTTTATCTTTACTATGACGAGCTCATATGTTAACTACAATTGTTATGGTGAGCACATTTATTTATATACATATACATGTGCTCAAACTGAAGTATGATGAATCCACATGCAATCCAATCAAAATAATTATGACGAGCTCCTATCGTTTACTTCGAACCAGTTACCCTAATATAGCGAGGCCATGAATTAGTTCATGTATGATGAGCTCATACGTTATCATTGTTTATTAAATCCAATTATGGCGAGCTCATAAATTAATTTACGAATGACGCACTCAAACGTTGTCAATTATTTATTAAATTCAATTATGGGGAGCTCATGAATTAGTTCATGTATGATGAGCTCATATGTTATCGTTGTTTATTAAATCCAATTATGGCGATCCCATAAATTAACTTAACAGTGATGAGCTTATATGTTATCAATTGTTTATCAACTTCGATTATGGTGAACTCGTCAATTGGTAACTTACTAAGTGAAAATGTTAAGTTCATACATTGTGGTTATTAGAGTTTAAATGCGACAAGCCCACAAACCACTAAACACGTAGCAACATTTTTCGAAAGTTCAAATTAAGAGTTGAAAAGCTCATATATTCAAAATTAGTTCAAATCCATTACAAAGAGGTTACAAAAATAAAGTCCTATTCTATACAGCAGTTAAGGCTCAATCTTGGCATTCACTTCTTCCACTAAGTCCTCTTCTTTGATAGCTGGGGTGGAAGGGTCATCCGACAGAAACTCGCCTTTTAGAGAAGAAAGGTCAAGCTGGGGATGCAGCTTAGCGAGTCTCCTAAAGACTTCATTGTAGGCTACCTCCTCCAGTATATCCTGAGGCTGTCGTATTCTGCCGTCTCATGGAAGTGAGCTACATATTCATTCAACGTCATCATGCCTGCCCTTTTATCCGTTCATTCAAAATATAGGCCTCAGTAGTCAGCTCATCAACACAAGCCTTTAGTCCCCCCTTCTCATTATTGGCAGCCTCCAATGCTGACAAAGCGATCCTTTGTAGACTATCAGAGTTCTCCACACGTTTCATCAATGCATTCACCTCAGCTTTACAAAGATGGACTTCCTTCTTTAATTCATCGTTTTCCTTCAAAAGTACCTCCATCCTTGACTCCGCCTCAGCTTGCTTCACCTTAGAGGCCTTGACTGCTTCATTGGTCGAAGACACTTTAGCCTTTATGTTATATAGGGACACCTCTGCGTCATTTGTCCTTTGAAGATAATTCTTATTAGATCTCTGCAGTTTACTCACCTCCATCTGGGTGTTTAAAAAGAAACCTAGAGAACGAGCCTGCAGAGCAAGTCTAGCATCCACCATATCGACCGCATCACAGGTCTCGGCGTATGATGAATATTTATCCATCTAGTACTTATGATTAACCCTCGTAGCCCGGTGGAACTCTGCATGAAGTATCTCCATTATGGTGGAGGCAATTTTATCAGGCCTTCCCCCCAAGAAGTTTTGAGCTTTCCCTCAGACGGGACACTCCTTACCTCTTTGCCCCTCCACTTTCTTACCAAGTTAGTCCCCTTTTTATCCATATCTTCCACATCCATGACCTTTATGGAGGAGATGGGTTCGACATGAATAGGTTGGCAAAGTGATTTCCCAATGGTGATTTAGCGCTTGGAGGGAGGGTCAGGGCCGGTGTTCTTCGATAACACCAACTTCCTCTTAGGGGGCCTCTCGGGTAGCCTCCATCTTATACTCTCTTTTTCTTTTTCCTTCCATTTCTCTTTTTCCCATTTTACTTTCCCCCCTTCTTCTTTGGAGAAAGTGGCAAATTCATCTTTGAAAGGCGGGCCAACTCATCACGCTGGTTTTTGTAAGTGGTGATAGCCTCTCCCGGGCTCCTCAACTGAAGCAATTTGGGCTTCACATACTCTTTCTTATCGTGTTACCCTACAAACAAAAGGGACACTTGAGAAAATAGTGGAAAAGAGTAACGTAAAAGTGAACTATTGCCTCACCTTTTGTAGCCATCAGTTGGTGCGTAACAAAGAGGTTTCGCTTGCCTATAACGTTCTTGAAGTATCTCTTCTCTGTAGGTAGCTCATATATTGCTCGGATGATGGCCCACTTGGAAGGCTCGAGTTCAAACCGGTTGACTACAGTTGCACAAGACTCGTGTCAAACAAAGAATGATAGGAAGCTAATGTAATGAAGAAGTAACACTCCAAAATGAGGCTCGACTCACTATATTCGTGATATTGGATCGATATGGTGATCTCTGAGACCACATCCCCTTTCATTGTTTGCCAGCGAACCCTAACCCAAAACCAGGACGATTTTCAATTCTTAATGGAGGTTGGGGTCCTCCAAATGAAAGGAGAGTGTGGGCCCTAGGGGTTTATGCAGTACCACCTCTTGTAATCACTCACCTCCACTAAAGGCTTGTGGTTGTAAGAGGGTTTGGAAAACATGTGGGGGCATATCCTCGCCAATGGTGACCTCTCTCCTAAAAAGAAAGGCTACTACTAATGCGTTTGACACTAATTGGGTAGGGGTCATGTTATAATGTCTAAGGATATACCTAAAGAATGGGTACAGTGGCAGTTTCACCCCCCCCCCCCCCACTCAAGATCGCCTCACTCACCACCACACATCGTTTCCTAGGGAAACAAGCTCTTTCCTCGAGGGTCGGCACTAACATCTTAATGTTGTCTAAAATCCTAAACCTCTCCCTGAACCCCTTGAGCTCACTCTCTTTTATATTTGTAGGCCACAAGGAAACCTCTATCTGATGTTATAGTCTTTAGGGCCCTCTGGCATCATCCATGCACTATGAGGGCCCACCATTGCCTCCATGATCCACTCAGTGGGAATCGTTGAAGGAATGCCTACCTCAACGCAAATCAGCGCCATGTTTTTCCCAGAGGACCTCTAGAAATATTCTTTCTCGATGAAGAAGTCATCTAAGACAAAGGAAAGAAAAGCCTCGATGCTAATAGATACTTACACAAACCCTAGATGTAAGCAAGATTCAGGAACTTTGAAATAAGAAAAGACAGAGTTGTTTGTCGGAGACAGCAAAAAAATGCTAAAGGAAGCAAGAGAATTTTTAAACACTCAAGTTTGTAATTTTCGCAAGGTGAAGAAAATGAGGAAAAAGTAGGTTTTCAACCTTTTATATATGCGAACACTTACCATTGGATCTTCAATTAACAGGATATTTCTCTTTCCTAAGCTAGAAAGTCCATGCTTTATATAAATTATCATACTTGGACTTTAGGGACTGTTGTTACGCGTGAATAAACTAAGAGCTACGCGAGACATTATATGGCAAATAAACTAAGAGCCACGTGAGACATTACATGGCATTAACTAAGTTACATGGAGAACAGTTTGGAGGCCAACAATGAGGCACCCGACCGAAGCGTGGACGACCCTCTTCTCCCCATGAAACGAGAATGGATTGATCCCATCGTATACAATCTCTCAACGCAAAAACCTGTCCAGATGAGGTGGTGCGAGGATCCCCAATAGATCTTGTATTGAAATATTAACAAGACAACTCAATGCCATTGTCGTGGCCTCATGCCTATGTGGTTAAATCTAATGCACAGGTTAGACTTTATAGATGTAAAAGTGGTCTTAGTATTTAATGCTGGAATTGATTGGTGTATATGACAAAAAAAGGAAATCTTTTGGATGAGGCCACTTGCATTATCATCTAAGGGGATCCATTCATCGTACCCAAGTATAAAAGCTTACGCTTATTGCCATTCATGAGAGATGCAAGTTTAGACTCTCAAGCCTATATTCTTGCTACATATACCTTTTAGTGTTCTACTCCCAAGCCGACCCCCTTTCTATCGATTAGGGACTCATGTTCTAAGTCCCCCACACCCAAAGTTATTCCCTTAGCTGACTCCACCATCGAGGTACGTGTGATTAACCAACGGCTTGACCAAGTGTGTTGGGATTTAGCTTATGTGGACGTGAAAGGTTGTGGGAGTTGTTGGCCACATTATTGATACAATTTTTGGGGTCAACAAAGCCAATCGAGTTAGTTTAATATTTGTATGCAAACCAATTAACAAAACTGAATAATGTTCGTAAAGTAGAAAAATATAACAAAATGAAAATTTTCATTAATGAAAAAGATAGCTACAAGATAAGTGATAATTCCAAATTATATCAATTGCATAGCCAAAAGGCGTATTATGCAAAGTAAAAACTACTAGTTACACAGCATCTTATGCAAAGTAAAAACTATTACAGGGTCGAAAGCCATGTTTCACGAATTAAATCACCCTGCATAACCATTGTTTCCACAAAGATTCATGTAGTTTGAAGATGAAGAAGAGATGGAGAATAAATTCAATCTCTTTGCTCGAAGAAGCCTTTAGAAGTTAACCAGGCATTTGTGAGGAAGGAAATGTAAGAGGTTTTATCACAATATCTAGAACTAGGCTTTGATTGACAATTCCTCGTATATGCATATTTGAGGAAGATGCAAAAGTATGAAAGGCTTGCAGCTTCTGAACCATCCTCTGCTGGCCTTTGAATCATACACAACAAATTCAAAATCACAAATATGGGACTATAGCATAGTAGGTTAAATATTATGGTATTTCTAAAACTGTATTGCTACATAAAGTGAAGGTATAAGTGCTCATTTGAAAACCCACAAGTATACGAGATTGTGGTCAAGTAATAAAATGATAAATAGAACATAAAACCACGATAACTCTATGTTTGACCGAGTTAAGATTAATTGCAACTTTAATGGAATAGCAAACAAGTTTTTGTGATTTTTCTATATTAATCCGTAAATTATCAATTAGACCAGTGAAAGAAATAAATGTGTTTCAAATGTGTGAGATGTATTGTTAAGATGTCGAATCCTCCTTGTTATTTCATTTTTAGTGTAACAATTAAAATGAAAATTTGAAATCATTCAAGTTGGTCAATGTTCGTAGTTTAATTGAAAGTCTCTCTCGATAGCGATCTAATATATTCCCATCATTGACCCTTTTATCTCTTGATGAAGAATGCGAACACGATAAAAGCATTAACAAATGCTAGAACACTTATTGAAACCATATAAAGTATAAAGGTCTATCTCTATCATCTATCAAACCTTACAATATTTATTATATTGTGTTTAAACCTTATTGTCTCTCTCGATAACTATAAAATCCAATAACAACTCAATTGGTGATTAAGTAATTGAAAAGAACGATAAAAACGATAATAAACATCCACAAATCAAACTAAATTAAAGTCAAAATAATTAATTAAAAATTAAAAATATCACAATAACGGTTCATTTCATCATAACAATGTATAAAACTAGCCTAACATATTAGAATTACAAGAAATCATGTTAAATGTATATAACATCATCCGAAATTGTGAATTAATGAATGAAGGAAAATGGATCTTGATGCTGTCGAATTTCTTCAAAATAATCTTGATAAATATTCAATAATTCTTTCACTTCTTTGGCCACAAATTCCAGGTTTAATCTCCAATTGATGATCTCTTGAACTTTGCCTTTGAAATATACTCATAATATATGATTTTGCCTATCTATTATGAAAAATAATGGAATATAGTATGAGATATATGTGAGAGGTGTATAATATGTATTCTACTCTTAGGTATTGTAGCAGTTGAAAATTTGTTGAAAATCACGTCCAAATTGGTTTTCAAAAGAATTCCAATCAAATAAGGAAAATTGCATTCGTGCGCGTATATTTTTCTTCATAGTTGTCAATAATTTGATCATAAATTTTTCTCTTGATATTTAATTAAGGCGGTTCAAAGTACGTTGGAAATGTACTTCTAAGGGCTACAACTTGTTTAGAAATAGAATTTTTCCATTTCAAAAATTTACTATGCCCAAAATAGGTCTCAATCTTTGACTGAAAATCTGGAATATAACTTGTGCGATTGAAAATTACTTTATCATAATATTTTGATCACATTTCAGTACTTTTTAACTTCTAATTGCATTTTATTATCTTATAGCAATCTTCAAAGTATCATCTTGTAGTCCAAATCAACTATTTGATATTTGTATTTTGGTCCTCAAAATCTGGACTTCGTCATTTTTTACTAATTTTTACTTCTTTCATTCAACTTTTCTTTCAACCATTGAGTTAGTGGTCTTTTGAAGAGCCCGAGACGAGCCTACTCTGCTCATTTTCTAGGCAAGCACTCGCCGAGCCAACTTATGAACCGGCTCGTGGGCTCGTTTAATTGGCGAGCCACGAGCTGGCTCTGCTCGTAGCTCACCTATTAAAAAAATAAATAAATAAAATTAGTGACCGTTCCAGTCACTGTGTAAGTTCAGTGACCGTTTTGGTCACTGAATTTGTTTTTTCAATTCCATTTTTCCCTTTAAATATCCTTCTATTAATCCATTTTTTTCCACTCAACTATTAATCTCTCATTCTCTACTCTCTAAATTTCTAATATCTTGATTCTCTTCTACATTTTACATTATTGAATTATAATCTTGATTTACAATCCATTTTCTACATTACTACATAATCTACATTCATTTCTCAATTCTATTTCAACATTCAATTTCAATTATTCAATATCAATTATCCCATTATAAATTTCCAATTCACAAATGGATCCACGCTCATTTATTGAAAACTTGTTTAGTGTTGGAGGCGAATCACCTGTCACGCCCCAAAGTCAATTTCGGAATGAATTCGTCGGTCTAAATGAATTACCTATTCCAGAAAATATTTCAAATTTCGATGCTCTTGGAAATAGTAATCCAATTGATTTGGATGATGTTGATGTTTTAGAGGCAGAACAAGATGATGAACCTATATTAGATATTATTGATGCAAGAGGGAAGAGAAAGAGGAAAAGACAGGCAAAATGTTGGGACTAGTTTAAATTGGTTCAAACTGGTCGTGCGGACGATGGAGTTCCAGAATTCAAAACAGTATGTCAATACTATCAACAACGATTAGCATGATAAAAAGACATTGGAACCACCCAACTCAACCATCACTACATAACATGTGCGGCCAAACATGAGTTTCTTCCTGCTGGTCAAATACAACTACAATTTGGTAGTCTAGGTACCGATGCTACTACTATGCCACTTTTTACGTGGATGTATTCGGAGGAGAAAGCTCGTACGGGAATGGTGAATTTTGCTGCCGCAACTGAGTTGCCACTAGCAATTGCGGACAACCAACATTTCGTTTCCTACGTGAAAGAATATCTTCAACCGAAATACGCTGGGGTAATTCAAAATACTCTTTGGTCTGATACAATAGAATATTTCCTTTTGTCAAAGAAACTATTGATTGTCGATTTAGAAAAATATGGGGGTGTGATATCTTTAACTTCGGATATATGGAAAGAGATTAATAAAAGAGGTTATATAGCCGAAATTGCACTCTACATCAACCCAATTTCGGTAGTTATTTGTTTCATATTCGATGTGTATGCCATATTTTTAATTTAATAGTACAAGACGATTTAAAACATATTAAGGATGAAATTCAACGAATTAGGAATGCACTAGTGTATATCACAATTTCACCAAGTGAAAAGCAAG
>CAIGRP010011561.1:0-22917 GCA_903798385.1 Fraxinus cuspidata
CACGCGTTTTAAAAATTTTGACTTGATTATAACTGAAAACACCTAAAATGACAAATTTGTCGTTTTGAGTTTTCTTTACAAATTTTTAACTTGTTTTCAGAAACGCGTTTTCGAAAATGGGAAAGAGAATGCATTTATCACTGTTTTGGAAAATCGAAAACAGAAAACAGGTTGAATGGTAAAGAGAACATGCCCTTAGTAATTTGAAATAAATTTTAGTTTCAAAATTTGAAATTTGATTGCTCCTTTAGTCTTCTAATCTTTTTTTTTTTCACAAAAAAATAAAAATAAAAAAAAAAATCTGCAATTCAGCGCCGCAGGGCCCGAAAGTGGGCGCTTCAGCACCGAACAACAATTGCCTCGGCAATCGGTAGAACAATAAATCTTGTTTTCCTTTTATCAATCAATCAAAGGGCGTACCTTGTAACGAGAGTTTTATGCCTCCTCCAAAAAAATTCCTTCTCACATCACAGTAAATCTCGTTTCCCCCATTCAGCATCTGGTTGGAAGGTCGAAAAGATAATTGGTCTGTCTTTGGCATTTTAGAAGACAACTTGTAAGATGGCTTGGAGTATATAATTGAGATAGTCTGGTTCATAAACCATGTAATCATCAAACTTCAATTCGATGTTGAAACCGAGAGAAGGGTTTACTTTCTGAAAGGCTTCTCGTAGAGTACATAAATAGTCATCAGTTTCAATACCCCATTCAACAATTTTTCCATCTTTTGTTTTTTTAACAATCTTTTCCCAACCACTCCGACTTCTTTCTGTGGACCATAACTCAGGAATTCAGATAGAGGCAATTCTGTGACCCTCGCCTCAAATATTGTACCCTGAAAAAATTCACTGATTATATTTGTTACGCCTCGCCTCCGAGGCTCAAAAAAAAAGTGTCACGTAACAAGCCACGTAGGCAGAAAGTCAACAAAAAAGTCAAACAAAGACTATGAGATCAAAATACGAAGTCAAACAAGTCGAAGTGCTTGCTAAAGCGGACCTCAAAATCGAAGTCCTTGCTCTAGAAGCCGAAGTCCTTGCTCTAGCGAACCTTAAAAACCGAAGTCCTTGCTCTAGAAGCCGAAGTCTTTGCTGAAGCGGACCTCAAAAACCGAAGTCCCTGCTCTACAAGTCGAAGTGCTTGCTGATGCACTGCTTAAAGAAGCAAAGAAATGAGTTGAAGCTCTCCACTTAGAGAACCACCTCAAAATATCTTTCTGAGGCTCTCAAACTCGTCTAAAACTCATGAAACCGACGCTGTCTCTTGTAATAGATTTGAAAATCTCTTAGAGAGATGATTGATGTAACACTTGTAATAAAGTTTGTCAGTATGTCAGCCTATTATATAGGGTGACTGACCCTTTATCAATGCATTTATTGTATGAATAGATAATGATGTGAAGCCTTAGTAAGGGAAATAATGCCACGTGGTTCAGATCCAACGGTCACCCCGTCGGCCAATGCAGTATAAATAGGTTCTCTTTGTAATTGAAAATGGGTTGGATAATTAATTGAAAAATTGACAATCATATATTCAAAATATACACTTGAACTCTTGAAGGAAATAAATTAACATTTCATATCTTTCCACACATTCTTGTTTGTTACTACATAGATTAGTTTGGTTTTTGTCCGGTGATCGTTGTTAGCGCGATCGCTTTTGTTCCACATGCCGGAGCTTGAACATGATTTGTCTCTCGCCGTAAAGTACCTCCCGTGTCTATTTCAACCTTGCTACTGCCATTATTTCGATAAAAACGCGACGGAATTGTACTTGACATGACATGAGTGGGCCAAACATCTGTTGAGTTCATTTTTTGGGATCAACAATATTATTCCAATTTTCAGAGGTTTGAACAAATATATATATCCAAATCAAAACAATAAGAGAATGAAGGAACTTCCATTTTCTTGGGAGAAAATGAAGTTGTCGTGAAAAATGGAAGGGACACTATCCCTGGTCACCTACAAAATTCACATTCTTGTTTTATTTTCCCTGTCTTGTCTCCAGGTACAGGAAATACTATCTAGATTTCATGCAATAGCAATTGATATGATCATATGAAGATAAACAATAAATTTACCTTTTTTTTTGTTTTTTAAGAAACAATAACGTGACATACGCGGCAGCCACGAAATAGCGCACCGCCAGCTTAACGTGGCCCGATAGACTTTAGACAACGTTACAAGTTTCACGGGGTAAAGAAAGAAATAAAAACGTGCATACCTAAACGTCAGACTCAACGAAATCAACAGGATAATTCCCACCAGTATTGAAGGAGAGAATGGTATTCTCTTTGACGTCCTTCATTCTCCTATCCTTCGACTGCAACGTATTCATCCCATTCCCCCTGTGCCCAATCACTAACAATTTAGGCGCCTCAAACGATGCCGTCCCGACCTCCACGCCTGAATATATTTTTTCATAGTAATAATAAAAAGTAAAGAAAAACAGGTCATATTGAATTTTACGCACCTTTCGAGATAAGGGTAGAGTAGACTTGATCAAGATTGAAACGTCTGATACATGAAGGGCTGTAAGAGGCATTGCAGGGCTGGAGAGGGAAGAAATTTTGAATTATTGTTATTTGTTGTCTGTAATGATGTGTTGTCGGTTAGTTCTGTAGAAGGACCCTCAACGGACGGCGGAGGAAAACAATACGGTACAGGATGGATATCCGTACGATAATATTACTTATCTAAAGTATTAGAGGTCAAAATGAAGTCCCATACGGAATTCAGACAGCGATCCAATAGCTTGAAATAGAAAAGAAAAGAGAAGAAAACAGGCCAGGCCCGAGCGACTTGATTTACCCTTGCAAAATAGGCCTCGAAGCTGAATCTTAGCTGTTTGGAATACATTAACGAAAAAGGAGAGACCACTGGCAGGACAATTTAAAGACATTGGAGCGTTAACTATAGTCAATCCAAGTCCCTTTACAAGAGAGAGAGATCAGCAATTAATCCACTGGATCAACTATTTCAACACTAACTAATTCAACATACAACGCAGAATAAGAAGAAATAACAAAGTAACCCTCACATAACACCTAAATATTTTTTAACACTTCAAACCTCGTCAAAGCAAATCCCATGTATTGCACAATACCCTATAAGTTTAATCATTACAAATCAGACTTTAACATCATGCCAACATCAACAAATGGATTCCTCTGAATATATAACTTGACCGTTTGTTACAACTTAGGTTCTGATGGTCGAGAGATGCTGCTGCTTCCACCACCCCCTGTTCGGTTTGGTTCACCCATTCTAGATGCCAAAGCCAGAACCTCAGGTGACATTTCCCAGCTTCCACTTTTCCTTCTCCAACTGGATGGCCTAGGATGTATCCCAGCACGATCACCCTCATCTACTGTAGTCCTTATCTCTGGGGACATTTCACCTAACCCACTGTCTTTGCTGTTTAAGCCCTCGTTGTCAGAAAATCGCCCTTCATGATGATCTAACACTGGACCAACATCTCCCCAAACTGCCTTCCTTCCCATCTCAATCTCATCTGCAGCTTTCCCCATATTCGGACTAACGAAACCCCCGCCGACAGTTCGTGCTGGTAAAGCTGGTTCAGTGGGGACCTTGGCCCTAAACTTGTTCTTAGATGGAGGAATAGGACTGCATAGTATCTCCTTAACGTTCTCAATAACTCCTTTGTTATAGGGATTGGCACGGCGGTCATATCTATATCTAAAGTTCTCATAAGTTGTCTGCAGTCAACATGGAAATTGCTTTCATTATTCAGAGTGAAAACATGGTTTTCTTAACATTTAGAAAAAAAAAAAAAAACAATTAAAGAAACTAGCAACAAATTATAAAAATATTCAGATACCAAGTTCAAATGAAAAGATCAGCTCTTGCCTGATTTGTACTGATGAGATACAGATGGAATGCAGTAAGACCACCAACAAACCAAACTGATATAAAGGTGTAGACAACTAGAACAATGGAAGCAGGGGTCTTGATCAGTGCTTTCCATATTGATGTCTCCTCATAATCCATGATCCTTTTGACGTAAACCCAGCAGAAACCAAAAATATATATACAAAGTAGAGTCGTCGAGAACACAAACATGAAGAAGAACCGGTAATTCCTCTGCAACCAAAGCCGTCAAAGATTTAGACTGCAATGTCCATTTGCATTTACAAACCACGAGTCATCAGTAGTACCTTGATACCGTCAAAAGCAATTAGCAATATATGGAATATCCCGTTCTAAAGAACATGCACAAAGTCAATAACCTAATGGAGGTTTTAACCCAGAACTTATTTAGACATCAAGGATTAGGTTTTTATATCTAACATTACAACAATGAAAATCTATTTTAGCCAACCCATATAAAATGCAAGTACTCCTAGTCAATTTGATGGGAATTTCATATACTAGAAAAAATTTAACCAGAAATTTGGCAAAACAAAGGTACTGGCATTACATGCTTCAGATAGAAAACCTGCTGTGATGCTCTTTTACTTAAAGCAAGATTGATTTGGGTTTTTGCAATCCCACTCATGGATAAGTGACATACCAGCATGCCATGCCTCGCCTTTTACTCCATCCATAATTGAATTACTTGGGTTTGACTTTCATGAACAAATGGTGGTTTGTTCATCAAAAATATATCATATATCGATTATCTAACCTTTTCTTTTCTTAAAAAACGTTTCAAATGGTTGTATTTCACAATAACTTTCTTAACACACTGGTTTTTCCCTCGAGCAATAGTTATATTTAAGAAACTGCACACCAGAAGTCATCTGTTTGCCAGAGAAAGCCAAGTCAAGAAAACCAAGTAGAGGAAGTGTCAATTAAGAGATCAAAGCGTATCGTCGAGGTTTAATACATTTCGTACCTACAAGTTTTGGTAAAATACAAAGTCCAGCTTTATCCTCAAACTTAGCAATTATTTATCATAAAAATGATTCACAGCAATCAAAATCTAATTATGTAGTCAATCATCTGCAGACTTCATTCCACATCAAAGAATAAAGTCCTGCATTTCAGATATCCAATTGAGGAGGAGAAATTGTTTTACTTGTGTCAACTAGTCTTTCTAATGGAGATAGTCTAATACAGATCTCCAATTGAGGAAGATAAATTTCTTTACTTGTGTCAACTTGTCTTTCTAATGGTGACAGTCTAAAATCAAGATTCAACTTCGATGAAACAGCGTAAATCTCTATCTCATGGTAATCCTTGAACAAGGCATGTCAATGCTTTTAAGATAATGCATATCTCACCAGTCCAATGCATTGACCAACCCAAGGGCAGTGATGATCAAATCGCTCAACACAATTATTGCATATGGAACAGTGGGAGCAGCGAGGAGGTCTGTAAAGCATGCAGGTGTCGCAATACTTAATCTTCACAGTAATCCCATTAACGTCAACTTCCTTAATGCGAGGCAAGCGTAACTGGGGGGTTTGTGCACCTTCTGCATTCCCTTCATAGCCTTCAGGTTCTGGGGGGTGTGCATTACGAGGAATTATGCCCGGATCTCTTCCAGAAGTTAGCAGGAGCAGAATTAAATCCTGAAAATTCAACAATAGTATACAATTGACAATTTGGCTTCCAGAAATAATCAACAAGTCTTGCATCAAGATTCTTTTATGTGCCATGTAAAACAAGAGCACATCCTAGCTACAGCTACCTATTGATACTAATATAAAGCCATTACAAGTACTAAATGTAAAATGTCGAGTATTCTGAAAAGAAGTAAGGTCCTGAGTGAGAATGCTGAATGCTAGTAAAGCAGCAAAGAAGCAAAAGTCAAGCAAAGTCAGTGGAGAGTTTCAACATAGTGGATATGTCCATTGTCTTGTCAAATACTTCCAGGATGACTAGATGACCTCAATATGAAGGTTTAACTGATCTCTGATTTCGAACAGTCCATGTTTGAATGATGATTCACAAACAATTTAACTCAAAAAAAGCACGAGTATTGATTATACAAATATTGGACGAGAGGCCGAGGATGCTTCCCGAGGAGTCCAAGGATCATTTGGGGGTCGAACCCAGGAATTCGTCGGGTTACCCCTCCTTGAGCTCGGGCATCATGATCCAACAGGTTATCCTCTAGGTTACAGCCAAGACCTCGTATCGTACAAATACCTGACTTGTTAAGACTTTACTTCACATCGAGTTTGATCCTACCCTATGAAACAAAGTCCTACAGTTAATAGGTAACCTCATCCTAAAAGGACTCTACCATCAGAATCCCACTTGTATCCAAACACTTGGAGAATACAAAACCAACTAAGTAACAACTTCCAATCATGGTAGAACTCATAGGGATTTCAACATGGCAATCATACTAGGAACGTCCTACCTACCTCTATAAATACACCATTCCAGTTCATTATTAAAGTACGTTTTAACACTCAATTTTCAGCATTTAAACTTTTCTTATTCTCTCTCTGACTTAAGCATCGGAGGGGAGACGAGGACACACCTCGACGCCTTTGTTTCAGGTACCGGAAGATCTCGTTCGTGCTCATTCTCAGTCGTCGAGCTCGGAAATCATCAGGTACGATTTTTGGTAGCATCAAGTATAAACTCAATAAATACTATTTCAATGCAACAACTTCCATATTTCCAGAGTAAATTATCCATCAAATTTAGTAGCTTAGCACAATTTCCTCTCTTTAAATGAATGAAGGTGTATATTGGGTTAATGGAAAATTAATTTATTTCATATAACCCATTGAAGAGATCCCTCCAAAACCTACCATATAATGTTTCTCCAGAAGGCCTATTTGCAATGATAATGCCATAAAACAAGGAAATGCTACTAAGAAAAAGTCACTCTGCCATCTTTATTAAGTTTTTGAAATGTTCATATGTTTTCCAGTTTACCAGCTCATAAAACTACCTAAACCACGAGTTCAGCATTCATCATTGTTGTTTCTAATCAATTTTCCGACTCTAATATTCCTTGCAGATATTCTAAGTTAAATAAGCACATAATACACATTTCCCCAAAAAAATAAAAAAAAATCTCAAGTGCGCCATGTTGCCACATGTGAGAGAGAGAGAGAGAGAGAGAGAGCATACATAAAACGTGAAAACAATAGCAATAACCATTATCGATAATCCCCAGTGATGCGAAAAATCATCCACCAGCTTTCTAGCAACAAATACACAAAAGACAGCAACAGGAGCCACAATTAGGAAAATACTGAGTGCTAGTGACCTCACATCCGGCCCAAATATAAACCTTCCCTGAAGAAAAAATTTCTGCACCAGAAGACATGTAATCAATTAAAAACTTAACAAAAATAACTAGCATTAACCTTATCAATTTATATTTCAAGACATTCACAATCTCCATAAATGGCTAAATCAAATAAAAATTTCAGCATACATATTTATTTTCTTTCCTAGAGACTTTTATAATACCATCAGGAAGCATCATAACTTGCATAATCTATGTCTTGACTTTTTTCAGTAAGCAATAATGTTCCTTAAACATTAAATAACTAAAAGGAGAAAACAGTCTAACAAATCCACAAAAACCATGATTTATTAACTGCAGTAGTTGCATCTGATGTAGAACATTTTTCTTTACAAGACCAAAGCAAGTGCATTAATTTGCAGATGTCAGCTTACAACCTCAAGCTGCTGGGATATACGGATGCAAGCTTTTACTCATTAATTAGGAGGAAATGCGAATTAAAAACCAGTCCCTATCCTTCACATATCCAAAATTGTCACTTAGAAAACTACTTTCTTGTCAACAATAAATTCCGAAACACCTCATCCGGTAACTAATCAACTAACTTTTTCTTTCTTCTTTTTCCTCTTTCCTTATACTAAGTTTTTCCTTTAAGAAACTTGAATTTAAAAATATGCTTATGCCTAGCGCAACAAATTCCAATTAAAGGTATCTGTATACCATTAAAGGATAAAATATTAAACAAAAAATCCTTAATTAATAACAATATTGATGAATTAGAGAGGGGAGAGAGAGTAGAACTAGGATGAACTCACATTGCTTCCTTTCCAAGTCTGGTAAATTCGGAGATCATCAGACCCGTTTGTGGATCCGGATAACGGATCGGTGCGCTGCGTAGGAGGCTGAACCACATGCATCTCTCTGTTAAGTTGAAATCTTTAACGGAAACCCTATTATAGAATTTCGAGTCGATGCAATGAGTAGTCCGTACTCGAGCAAGTTAATTTGATTATTATTTTGGCGACGGCTACAGCAGAAGAGCCATGAGAGAGAGAAGGGCGTGTTTGGGTAATGAGAGGGCAAGAGAAAGAGCAGTGAGATTGGATGTGAGAGTTCATACTTTACAGGATGGTCAAACTGACGTATCTATTTTTCATTGGATGTCTCGTTCTTCAGAACTTTGACAATTATTATTGTAAAAAAAAAAAACAAAGTTTTAAATAGTAAGTAGAATGTATAATTAAAAATTTGGAAAAAAAACTTAATATACATGTAAAATAGTTTATCTTGCGATTGTGTTGTTGAAAATGATCATATAACAAATCATAAAATAAATCAATTGGTGTCAAACATGCACTTAATTTACTGTATTAACTTAGCAACAATTAAAATCAATTTTTAATAGATTTTGATTTTAAAAAAATGATAAAATGTGTAATTGAAAAATTGTAGATCTCGCTTGTGTTTTATAAGTGGGCATTTTTTTCCCAAAACCAATGGAATCAGATCGGAACTGAATAGAATTCAGTTCTGGTTCCTTTATTAAATAGATCGATTTTGGGACCATGCATCGAGAATCAATCGGTTTCGGTTCGATTCTTAATACTATCTTAGGAATCAATAGTGAATTTGGTTCTCCTTAGTTTTTCATTTTGTTGATATAATGCATGAATATGTGCTAGATATTTGAATATTAGACCCTAAAATTACCTTACGCCAATATTTAACTTTCCATACACTTCTTCTTTCTTTTACAGTAAAACTTAATAAGTAATCGATCGATGTGAACCAACGTAACAATTGAAGTTATAAAATCCACGACAAATTAGATCAAACCCAAAAAAGTCAAGAATCAACGTTTGAAAAGCTCGACTCAACAAATTATTTAACCAAACAATCAAGACAATCGCCAACAATATCTTGACCACGTGATCACAAAACTTATGAGCCCTACTTAAATTGTTGAATTCCATAAGAATATAATTCTTGATAAATTTGAAATTAATTCAATGAAGAACAACATGCCTTGCAATAATATCTCTCAAATTGTGTATTTTTTCCAGTGAAGAGAATAATCATATTTATATAGAATCCTTAAAACCTAGTTAAAAAACGGAATTGAACCTAAAGATATAAAAAAAATCTACCATAAAAGAGTTTTAACTAAATTAAGATTCTTTCCAAAAATTGGAAAATTCGTTGTCGGACTTGTGCTATTCAGCCGCATAATGTATGGACATGTAGTGGTATAGTTCATTCAAAATGCCACATTAATTTCTCAGTATAGATGCAAGTGGCCGCATGCTTGGGTATACTATGCGGTGGCATAGTTACTATTTTCACATCCTTCATCCGTTAATTGAATCAAGTTGATCCATTTTGCTCGGTCTTCCAAACCCAGTATAAAACTTGTCATTTTGCTTGTTGTGATTAATATTTCATCCACCATAATTTGAACAAGTAATCCCATGACTTATTTAACATTCTTTGTGTGTGACCTAGTCATTGTTCCTTCCTCCACGATCAACAGATCATTGTCCTTGCTAACTCACGTACCATAGTTCTCTTCATCAACATTATAATCTAGATAATTTTATAAATATTTTATAAAATTCATAGTTTAAAGCTTTTATGCAATCCCAATAGGAAAACAACATGTATTTTTAGTTCGATATTTCGTAAGAACTTAAATTTCTCGTTTTTATCAAAGATGTCGATTGTCATAATCAAGATCTTCTTCTTAAAGATAATCAGATTATAAATACTACATACATATTTTTAATATATATTATTGTGTGAATTTTTTTAAGAATTAATTTTTTATCTTGATTTTACAATTTATATTGTGTTTAATAATTTATCCTTTTTTATGCTCTCATTAATTAATCTTAAGTCTTGAAGTATATTTTTGTTTGTTACTTTATTAAATTAATTATTATATTTGTTTGTTACCTTATTAAATTAATTATTATATTATTAGATTACAAGAATAATAAGTGAATTTAACTTTATTTTATCTATAGCTAATTTGATAAGTAGTTTAATATTTTATTTTCATAAAATTTTTAATATAAAGAATCAGATAAGACCGGATTGGACTGGACCAAACTAGAAGCAGTTCATGTTCGATTCTATAGTTAGATATCAAACCAATGATTTCATTTATAAAATTCTCATTAGTACTCGGTTCGATTTGGTTCCCTTTGAAATTGGGTCAAACTGAATAGTGTACGCTTCTATCTTGTTTGAACTCCATTTTATTAAAATATATTTTTCTAGGAAAAAAAACCATATGTACAGAAAAATGTCTCACAAAAGTATGCTAGATGCTGCGTTGGAAACTTTTGATTTGATCTATTTTTTTGTGTTTTTGCCATGAACAAATGAAAAATTGCTAAGTGCATCTATGTACAAATTCCGTGAACTAAATTCTGTATACCTAGCATTGTCCATTTTTCTAAAACTCAATTTCAACCGCACATTTTTCATAAAATAATATTAAACGTAAATCTAAAATTGTTCTTTATCTTTTAATAATTGATACATGATGACGTTAATAATTATCCACGATGGTCAATGAGGTGAAAATTACTTGATATGCACTCCACGTCGATCACCATGAGGCCCTCTACATTCACATATGTCGTTACCACTATAAGACCGCCAATCACCATGAGGTCGTCGACCCCCATGAGGCCGCCTTCCACCATAAGGCCATTTACGTTCACATAAACCGTCTACCATTATAAGGCCGCCAACCACCATGAGTCCGCCTACCACTATAAGGCCATCGACCCCTATGAGGCTGCCTACCACCATGAGGTCCTCTATATTCACATAGATCATCTACTACTATAAGGCCGCCAACCACTATGAGGCCGTTGACAACCATGAGACCGCCTACCACAGTGAGACCGTCACCCCCAAAGGCCACCTACCACCATGAGGCCCTCTACGTTCATATATGTCATCTACAACTATGAGGTCGTCGACCACCATGAGGCTGCCTACCACCATAAGGTCATCTACGTTCATAGATGTCGTCTACCACTATAAGGCCGCCAACCACCATGAGGCCGCCTACCACCATGAGGTTGTCGACCCCCATGAGGCCGCATACCACTATGATGTCCTCTACGTTCACATAAGCCGTCGACCTCTATAAGGCTGCCAACCACCATGAGGCCGTCACCCCCATGAGGCCGCCTACATTCACATAGGCCATCTACCACTATGAGACTGTCGACCACTATGAGGCTGCCTACCACCATGAGGTCGCCTACTACAATGAGGCCCTCTACGTTCACATAGGTCGTCTACCACTATGAGGTCAACGCTACACTTAACCATACAAATGACAATGAGCTGAACGAGAATCGCTCCACGGCTAACGTGGACACAACCAACCGCTTGAGAAGTGGGGTCATCCCATCAGAAAGTGGGGGATGTGGGAAAATTTACATGGGACGCGTGGCACCATTAACTGCTGAACGTGTGCATTGCATCAGGTGCTTATAAATACCCATAATGTAAGAAATGTATGACCCTCTTGAAACCCAGACTGTTTGAATTCCAATTATACTATCTTCCTACTTTCCTAAACCAACTATTGATTCCCACGTCGGAGGTACAACGAGAGAGAAAGCCCCGACCTCATTTTGCATGTAGCATTCACTGATCGCAGTAGTTGGAATACCTTACACGTCAAGGAGAACGCGAAGGTGTATCTCGCTACCATTTCAAGAATAAAGCTGCTTGCATTAAGATTTTAATCTACAACAAATATAGACTTAATACAGGGACTTAATGTTTTCTTGTTAAATCTGATTTCGGAGAGTTCGATAAAAAAAAAAAATGTAAGAGTGGAATCATACAAGTTATCCTCAAATCAAAATACTAAAGAATTAGACACCGAGGTCAACTTTATTGACTCGACCAATGCAATTAATTTGTTGTTGTGTGTCAAACTTCAACGAAGCCAAGAGCATGTTTAAAAATAATTATAATTATAATTAGATAAAAATGAGATGGTGGCAAGGGAATAGTTTTTTCAATTTTTTTATTATTATTTTTTTTCCTTTTTGGGTCCCCTTACTCCATCCATGGTGGATAAGTTTGTGTGAATAAAACTGGGTTGAGTGAGATAAACATAGACTTCTCATCTTAGTAGATAGTATAGGTAAGAAGATTGCATTTGGTTCACAACCGTGGCAAAGTTTTATAATTTTATGAAGTCAGCTTTGGCATATGGCAAAACCTAGGTATGTGTCAAGGTCCAAAGACGAATTCTGTGCATCCACGAGCTTGACAACACAACATTTTCGCCAATGAAACTACGGTTGATCATTGTCCCCTATTTCTACCCATATTTTTAATTAATCTTTCATCATCACTTGTACAACTTTTTCAATAATTAAAAATAAAATGGACATAGAGTTTTATATTAACATACATTGATGACCGTTCACGTGTTTTTACTTGCATTTTGTTGGACTTGGGCTGGTGCTACACTATTCAATGGGCTCTAATCCTTTGTTGGGCTGAATTGTTACTTGGGCCACTTGTGTATGATTTCGGATTCAGATCAATTATTACTAAAATCGTGTGTTTGATTACGATTTTGGTTTTTTGGATACCTTAGATCGGACCTTTCATTTACTGGATTGTGACCATTTGATCAGTGATTTGCACCTAAGTATATATGCGGCCCCCCTCGCCTCCCCTCCCTTTGTCTCCCCTTTATACGATTTAAAGTATCATGTGTGTGATTGGTTTTCTCGGGTTTTCTTGTCTAAACCTTTCTTTGTAATCTTTGATGTTCTTTCTGTAAATTTGTTGAGTTTTGGTTCTTATTGTTTTTAGTAAACAATCAGTTGAGAGAAATTTGTATAGATTACTTGGTTTTTGTGTTGAAAGAAAGACGAGAGAAAACTTGAAGAAATCTATTTCTTGGTGATTTCATAGTGGAATTGAGCATAATCTACTTGTAGGTATTCAACGAGTGAGTAGGCTTAAAACTAAATATTCGGGCTTCGTGGCGAAAAATCTTTTGTGTTCCTTTAATTTTCTACAAAATCTATATTGTTTACAAAATTATTGTTGTTAATCCTTTAAAAAATACGATTCTGAGACCAACAAGTAGTATCAGAGCCGTGAAACTTTGTCCTTCAGGCGTTAAGATTTGATTTCTTGAAACCCCAGTTTATGGTTTTTTGTAGATCTGTAAATTTTTTAAAACATTTAGAATGTTTTTTTTGAAATAAATCGTTTCCAAAGAGGTTTTTTGTGTCAAAATTTTCCTTCGATCCAGTTTTTTGGTTGGATCCCTTCAAAGATTTGGTGTTTTTAAAGGATCTGAAAGAATTGGTGTTGGATCTTCTTTTGTTCTTGAACCTTTATGAGAAAAACTCTTTGATTCGCCTTTGATCTGGAGGATTTCGGTGTTTACTGATTTTTTTGGCGATTGACTCCTGACTCACCACTGAGTTGGTGTGGTATCTTAAAACTCGTCCTGAGTGTTAGTGAGTTGGGTTGACTCACTCCGAATTTTGCTATTTTCTTAACTCGTTGCTGAGTTGTACTGAGTCACTGTGACTCGTGGCGAATCTATGCATAACTCTGGATATCTTAACTGGTTCTAATATTCTCACCATGCATTCCTTTATTGGAACTTCAAAGTTTTAGCTCTGGTATAATTTTCCATACTCTTTACTTTTCAATTAGTCAAATTAATCTGTTCTTGCCTAAATTTGACTTGTTTATTAAGGTAATTGATTCACCACCGCTTTCATTTGTCCAAAATCTCTTGAGATGATTTAGGAATCTGACGGAGTAGTGGATTCACGGGTCATCACCCCTTAAACTTGTCAAATTGACAATTCAATTTCGATATAACTGTCTGAGTTGATCATTGTATTGTTATCTAATTCTCAATTACTTGAATTGTATAATATGTCTTATAAAATGTGTAAATTGCATGATAAGAAGAAATTTATGTAATATTCTATCTTTCCTTAAAATTAACATATTTTATAATCTTCTCATTCTGCCCGAATTTATTGTACTCCACGTGTTGTATAAACTTGATTATGTGACTTTATGTACTGTTATGACAGCTGCACACAAATTTGAAGTAGAAGTTTGGAAAGGAACTAGAGATTTTAATCTCTACCACCAAGGGCTCTACTGTTACAACAGAGGTGTGCTGATGCCCTTGATGGATCATGACGTACTGAAATTAGTGCTTATAGGAGACATGAATTAGATGAGATTGCTTGAAGTTCAATTTTTCTACATTTGTGTGATAGCGTGATAAGAAGATTGGGGAAACTACTACCACTGAAGCTTTCTGGACTAAGTTAGGATCCCTTTACTTAACCAAAACAATGCCTAATAAATTTTATCTCCTCGGACAATTTTATAATTTTAGATTTGATACATCTTCCACTCTGGAAGAAAACATTGATAAATTCACAAAATTGATTCAAGATCTTGCTAATTGTAATGAGAAGCTATTTGATGATCAACAAGATGTTGCTTTGTTGAATGCAGTGGGTGATAAATACAAAGAACTTAGAAAGTGCTTTAGAATATGGAAGAGAGAATCTGAAAGTTGATATTATTACCTCAGCCTTAAGGAATAGAGAACTTGAACTAAAATCTGAATTCAAGGACTCTAAAATTGGAAAAGGGTTAAACATTAAAGAGAAGTTGAATCAGAACAGAAAGAGTAATCGATGCAATTTTAACACTCACAATAAAGAGAAATCTCAAACTTCCAAATCTAGAAATCAGAATAGGAGTCAACTGAAATCCAAGAATCAAGTTAGGAAATATTATTACTGTGGTAAAACTGGACATTTCATAAAACACTGTTTCAAGAAGATATCTGATATGAAAGGAAAGTCTAATCTTGATGGGTCAGCTACCACAACTTGTAATAATGAATCTGAAATACAAGGAGTTGTCCTTGTTACTCCAACTTTAAAAAAAAATCCAAAGTAATGGGTTCTTAACTCTGGCCGTTATTTCCATATGTGTTCCATTAAAGAATGATCACTGGATTTGAAGATCTGATAGTGGTCAAGTTCAAATGGGAAATGATATGACTTGTAAAATAAAAGGCAATGGTAAAGTTAAACTTTTGTTAACAAATAGTCATATTTTTTAGCTACCCTTAACAAGATATGTTCTTGATCTTCAAAGAAACCTGATTTCTTCGAGAGAATTGGATAATGAATATGAAATTAGAATTCATAAGGGATTTACCAAAGTAAATTTCAATTCTAAAGAAATAATTTCATCACCAAGGTTATTGGAATTTACACGCTTCAATTTCAACCAATAGTTGAAAATTTATGAGTTGCTGTTCAATCCTCTGATGATAAATTATTAATCTGGCATAAGATAATAGGGCATGTTAGTAAAAAGGAATTGATGATTCTTAACAAATTTGAATGTTTTGGAAAATAAAATATTAAAAGTTTAAAATTTTGCGAAGATTGTGTCATTGAAAAACAAAATAAGCTACCTTTTAAAATAGGAATTCATAAATCCACTTCAATACTTGATTATTTACATGCTAACCTTAAGAGTCCACATCAGTAAGTACTTTGAGTGGATTTAGATTTTATCTGCTGATGGTAGATAATTTTTCAAGAAAAATTTGGACACTCCTTTAAAAAACTTAATCTGACACCTTCCAAAATTTTAAACAATCGAAATTGATGATTGAAAATCAAACTAATAAGAAAATCATAGAATTTGATCTTTACTTTAAAGAATTTGGTATTTTAAGACATAGAACACAACATACATTCCTCAACAAAATAAAGTTGTTGAGAGAAAGAATAGAACCTTATTTGAAAAAGTTAGATGTATATTGTTAAGTTCTGGTCTTCCAAAACTGTTTTGGGGTAAAGCTTTAAAGACTACCATTTATCTGATTAATAGGATTTCTTCTAGTGCTATTTATTTTCCAATCTCTGAATCACTACGGTCTGGTAAGTCTCCATATTATTTCAAACTTAAGGTGTTCGGATGTGCTGCTTATTCTCATCAAAATGAAGGCAAACTTGAATACAACTCTTTAAAATGTGTTTTTCTTGGTTATGGTGAATAGTCTAAAGGATATAGGCTTTAAGAGAGATAACAAAATGGGTTTAAAGTTATCATAAGCAGAAATGTTATCTTTAATGAAGATGCTTGGTAAGTGTGGTTTCTACACTTATTCGAGATCCTAAACGATGATATTTTACTGTTTTTTGGATAAAATACTACCTAACTTGTGTTATATTTTATTTTGTAGGTAAAACTCAATGTTTGATGAATAATTGGAGAAAAGAATGCAAAGATAGTAGATAAGGGCTCAATTGTATCAAATATAAAGTTTGGAGACTAATATGCATTTGAGTAGAAGTTGGATCACTAAAATTGAAGTACTTTGATATGGAGGACCAAAATGAAAGAAAGAATGCAGAAAATGGCTGAAAGAAAAATTCGCGAAATTTTTATAACTGGAAAACCGTCCAGTTATATTGGTCGGGCGACCGCTCGACCTTAGATTTCAATAATAGGAGTCAATTTTTATGCTTGGGCAGCTGCTCCATTTTTTACTGGGTGCCCGCCCATGCCAAATCGAAGAAAATTTTCTGGTTTCCTAATTCGATTACAACTCTTATAGAAACGAATTTTGGGGCACTTTTTAAAACTTAGGTCCGTCCAGAAGTAAGGATGATGTATTACAACATATTTTGAAAAGCTTTTAAAGCATAGAAGAAGCCAAGAACACAAATATCGAATCCAAGAACACGAGAACGAATTCGAAAATTATTTGGGTAATGTCAATTCTTCAATATTCATTTTGTTTTCTCTTTCATAACATGCAATGCTAGTTTCTATGTACTAGGAGAACGATGAACTATGTGATATGCGTTTTAATTTTTAGTTTTATATATTTGATATTGAAACGCAAATTTTGGATATTGAACAATTTATATGATTTTATTTTCTCAACAATTATTGTGCACATTAGTTGTGTAAATTAGGTGACCTATTTTACGCATTCAAAAGAAGAAAAATAGGTTCGACATATTATTTAACAGTATCTCAGGTTATACTGATAGAAATATACCGCTATATCTTATGTGAATCTTAAGTATTCATAAAAATTCATGCACTTTTATATGTTCGTATCCATCATAGATTTAGAATAATTTAAGATAATTTAGATTATTTTTTTTGTTATTATTCAATTTTAGGGATTCATCATCAATGCCCTGTTTCCTCTTAGATATTCGATATATTAGTGATTTATTAGATGTTAGAGTTAAATAACAATGCTTTATTTGACTGTATTGCGCAAAAACATGATGTCGTAGACCACTTAAACCCTAAACCAAGACCAAGGAGCTAACTGGAGGAATACGAAGCTAGCTATTGGATAACAAGCCATATTAGGGGAGTTTTTTTTTTTTTTTTAATTCCCCACCCCTTTATATGCAAATTTAGGATTTAAGACATTGAGGATAATGTCTAGTATACGTTTGGGGTGGAAAATTTGAGTTTTCATTCTATTATTATTATTATTATTATTATTATTATTATTATTATTATTATTATTATTATTATTATTATTATTATTATGTCATTCTTATGTTTATGTGTTTTGTGTGTTTTTATTACATTAGTTTAGATATAAAAAAATTTTAAATTGAAAATTTTAAATTTTTTTCTGTTTGTGATTGTGTGAGTTAGTTGGCTTGGCTGACAATGAAAAATATATTGAATCGTTAATTGATCTATGAATGATGAATAAATTGCATGCTTAGATTAATTTTTTTCATGTGAAATTTGATATATATTGAGCACATGAATTAAGTTAAGTATTATGTAGGAATGCATTAATTTCATAATTGGATATGTTGAACTAGTGGACCATAGATGCTAAATCCAAAACCACTAAATTTTATATATTTAGACCAAATTTATAATATTTTGGGAGATTTCACTGTTGTATGAAGATATTGAGATAAATGAGGATTCCATATGTGAAATTAAAAATATTGTATGGATTGTCTAAGGTCAATAGAATGTAATTGGGTGAAAATTTCAAGTTTGATGACGTTTTACTTGGATAGGTGTTTAATGAGGGACGTTGCACTAATCAAGGTATAAAAAATGCATTTTATTTGAAAGTTTCTCTTTGTAACCTTTATGACTTAAGTTGTGAAACATGTAAGGGTGTTAAAATCGGTTGCTCTAAAGCCAGCTGACTTGGAAGTCATCGGCCTAAAATTTGTTACATGGGTTATTTAAAAAACTTAAGGGAGAGAATACTGTAAATAAAGGAAAAAAAGGTGCATGAAACAAAAGACGCACAAAATAGCTTGGTTATGTCCAAAACACTTGTTTAAGAAAATTTGACTTTTGATAAGAGATTGTTAGCCTAATTAAGTCCTTGAGATTTGAGCAATAAAACTTAATGGAGAATCCTTATTTATTGACATATTGACTTGTAATTAGTGAGATTTACCTAAACTAGAGATGTGAGAATAGTATAAAATTCAACATTAATTCACACACTTGAAAAGAGCGAAATGAATAAGTTTGGGGGTTTGTGAATCTTACGAGTGATGAAAGAATATATTTAACCATTTGAGGGTCAGGAATTGAAACAATTCATGAATTTATAATGCTATGCTTAATTCTTCACACACACATACATCGATTTTACATTGGAGAAATATATTTTAATTTATGTATTGTGATTTTGAAGCTGTGCATAAATATGATATTATGATTTCAATCTTGAGAAAAAAAAAGTCAAGTTAACTAGATAATATTTTTTGCTTTACTTGATTGACGAGCCATCAATTAGGTAATTAGAATTGTGTGTTTATTAGATTTTAGTTTTGTTTGAGGACAAACAAATAATCAAGTTTGGGAGTGTGATAAGCGTAGTTTCTACACTTATTAGAGGTCCTAAACGATGATATTTTACTGTTCTTTGGATAAAATAGTACCTAAATTGTGTTATATTTCATAGGTAAAACTCATTGTTTGATGAAGAATTGAAAAAACGAATGCAAAGATAGCGGAAAAAATAAAATACTACATAACTTGTGTTATATTTCATTTTATAGGTAAAACTCAATGTTTGATGAAGAATTGGAGAAAAGAATGCAAAAATAGCAGAAAATGGCCCAATTGTATCAAATATAAAATTTGTGAACTAATATGCATTTGAGTAAAAGTTGGACCACTAAAATTGAAGTACTTTGATGTGGAGGACCAAGATGGAAGAAATAATGAAAAAAATGGCTGAAAGAAAAATTCATGGAATTTTTATAACTGGACAGCTGCCCAGTTATATTGGTTAGGCGGCCACCTGACCATAGACTTCAATAACATGAGCCAATTTTTATGTTTGGACAGCCGCCCATTTTCTATTGGGCGCCCACACAGGCAAAATTGGGGAAAAGGCGCCCAGGCAAAATTGGGGAAAATTTTCTAGTTTCCTAATTTGATTATAACTCTTATGGAAACAATTCATGGGGCACCTTTTAAAACCCTAGGGCCTCCCAGAGTAATGAGGACGCATTGCAACATATTTTGAAGAGCTTTTGGAGCATAGAAGACCCAAGAACACGAAGATCGAATCCAAGAACACGAGAATAAATTCAAAAATTATTTGGGTGATGTCGATTCTTCAATATTCCTTTTGTTTTCTCTTTCATAACATGTTAGGCTAGTTTTCTATTTACTAGGAGAATAATGAACCATGTGATATGAGTTTTAATTTTTAGTTTTATATATTTGACATTGAAAAGCAAATTTTGGATATTGAACAATTTATATGATTTTATTTTCTCCACAATTATTGTGCACGTTAGTTGTGTGAATTAGGTGACCTATTTTATGCATTCGAAAGAAGGAAAATATGTTCGACATATATAAATTGTCATAGGATCCGATAAGGGATAAAAATATACCACTATGTTTTATGTGAATCTTTAAACGTTCATAAAAATTTAAGCACTTTTATATGTTCGTATCCATATAGAAATATAGTTGGGTCATATATAAAAGTAGGTTTAACATTACTCGAGAAAGATTTTTAAATAAAACAGGAACATTGTTTCGTCAAATTAAATCGTCTTGTCAATGTGTAAAATTAGGGTTAAAACTAATTATTGCATGAGAATTCTGGATCCTAATATGTTCGTCAATCACTAAAACACATTAACTTGCTTTCAACACAATTTGCATTTAATTTAGTTAATTCAATCATAGTTGTATAAGTATGTTAAGTTAGATATAATTTAGTTATAAACACATCATATTATCTTTGTTTCGGTTAAAGTCGCGAATATTTAAAATTGAACTAATCAATCTCTGTGGGACGATACGTAAACTCAAAATCCACTTTATTACTCGTTAATGAATCGTACACTTGCGGTGATTTTAATTCGAAATATATTTTGGTGAACAATACTTTTCCTTGTAATGGTTCTGCAAATCAGAAACAACTCGAATCTGTTTCTGTTAAAGAAATTGTTCTGGAAAGTAATGAAGACAATTCTACTGAACCTAATGATCTGACTGAGGTGGAGACCACTCAATTTGAAATAGATCAAGCTCTAGATAAATTTGAAAATGAAACCCAAACTAATACTCTTTCAGGCTATGAGTTAATCAGATATAGAGGTAGAAGAAATAGGTTTCCTTCTACCAGAATCAATATTCATGAATTTGTTACCCTCTATTCTGAATTGGAATTTATCAATTCCGAACCTACAACTTTTGAAAAAGTTATTAACTGCAAAGAATCCAAACTTTAGATGTAAGTCATGAAAGAAGAAGTGGACTCCTTAATTAGAAATAAGATGTGGATTTTGGTTAATAAACTTAAAGATAAAAAAGTTGTTGACTGTAAATGGGTCTACAAAGTGAAAGAGAGTGGATCCAATACTGAAGATAGAAGATATAAGGCCAGACTTGTGGCTAAATGGGTTACTCAAAATGAGGGTATATATTATGATGAAATCTTCTTACCTGTTGCTAAATATACTTTTATCAGAATCTTGCTTGTTCTCTCTTCTCATTTCAACTAGGAATTGGATTAGCTTGATGTTAGAACTGCATTCTTAAATGGTGACCTTGATAAAACAATTTATATGAATCAACCAAAGGGTTTTGAACTGAATTCTAAACCTGAAAAAGTTTGTCTTTTAAAGAAGTCAACTTATGGTCTGAAATAAGCACCTAGATGATAGAATAAGAAATTCAATTCATATGTTCAAAACATGGGGTTCTCTAAGAGCAGTTTTGATTCTTGTTTCTATTTCAAAGGGTCAGGTGGACCTGATTCTATTTACTCACTCTTATATGTTAATGATATGCTTCTTACTTGCCATGATAGATATGAGATTGATTTTGTTAAATCAAGATTAAAAGCTGAATTTGAAATGAAAGATCTAGGACAATCTAAAAGGATTTTAGGAAAGGAAATAAAAAGAAAAAGAAGTAACTATGTACTTTATTTGAATCAATATGTACTATCATAACTGATGCAGAATGGAAGGGAGATAAAAGGGAGAGAAGAATATGCATAGAAAAATTCAATTAGTCAATATCTCAAATAGCGTACATAACTAGAAAACCCCACTCCTATTTTTACTTGAAATAGCTAGTAAACGGGAAAATTAACAATATCTAATGGCCAGTTCACATTTATTTAATAAAGGTAGTTTGTATTTGAGTGATATAAACAAGTTAATGGTCAGATTAATGCAAAATATCCATATACATTGTCTAATAAATAAGCTACCGTGTTTTACTTTCACCAAAAACTTGCAAGGTGCAACTATTACTTTGTAGCAGTTTAGTTGTGAATATGCAATCAGCTTGTATGGATAATAAGCAGATATAAGGTTTTGAATATCCCTTTAGAAGCTTATCAAATCACTTACAGTTTCTTATAATTAGCAACTGTATATGCATTGGAAATTTACGCAATCGAGAAAAATATGCTTTCCCTTTCCACGAGTTGGATCTAATGCTCTACATCAAGTTATTAACTCCAACAAGACTATGCCAAAACGGTATATATCTGACTTCAGTGTAAGTTTTCCAGTGCTGGCATATTCAGTTGCACAATATTAACGTCGAGCAGAATAATGATTATTTTGCGGATAGATTCAGCAGATAATTAATAGAGAAGAATGCAAGAGAAAATGTCAAGAAAAACAAAAAAAATCTTTATTCTTCATCCAACATGCGAAAATAACCCACAAGCTGAGCTATATAGCTAAAAAAATTATAATTATCGGGATTTTACCAAAAATAGCAAAATCTCAATATTGATACTAAAAGAAAATACATAATAAGAGAAATAATATCCAAAAAAATGTCTCAAATCGAGTCCATAATCTATGTTAGAAAGGAAAATGAAATATTACCAAAAATGCAAAAAATAACTACAATTGAAGATTTGAAAAAGGAAAACAGAGGATTTTTCTCTCGAAATTGATGCACTTTGGATGAAGCTAGGTGACCACGATGTGCGCTCCGAAAAGATCTTTCTGTATTGGGGTCATGAGCGCGATTCGTATAACCGTAGCCAAAGTTATGGCGAAAATACCAAAACGTATCCAAAAACTGCCCCAATTAGGAAAGATCGTCGATTACTTGTCATTTTTGTACTGATTTGCCAACTCATGGTATCTCAGCGCC
>CAIGRP010011571.1:0-39423 GCA_903798385.1 Fraxinus cuspidata
CAATCGAAGATCAATTCAATCTTCTGGATCACTCATTCTCTTGAATGTTGGAATTGTCATCTTGATGTTGCCAATATTTCCTTCTATCCCATCTCCATCATGATCCTCACCTCTTCTTTCATACCTAGCTCCTCTACCCCATATTCTACCCAATTCAACATCCGCCAATGCATCCTCATCCATTCAACTTTCTACTTCAAATTCATTATCAAAATTCATCCTACACCTTTGCCTACCCTGTCTCCTTGCAATATGAATTTCCCTAGAGCGATCCCTACGCAAGTCAGCAAGTAATGCATCATGCCGATCCATCCTGTCCCTCATGTCACCAAACAACCTCTCCAACTGCTAGACTATCTCATCCGTCATGCTAGCTTGATTATGGTTCCTACTTGATGTAGCGTCTCTGTCAGACATCCTAACTTTTAAGATATTTATATGCCTCACGTATTTCGCTTGTGTATCAATCGATCTAGCTTTTTCCCTCAATTAGTCTCACTACTCTGCCTTTTTCCACTTAATACTTTCGCCCAAGTGCTTCAAATACAATATTGAACTCAACCAAATTTTATTCTCGAGTAATTCAAACTGGGGTATAAACGAAAGTGTAACTCAAGAGATCTATGGAACGAAATAGCAAAAGAACTGGACATAGTAGAAGGGAAACTATTTTTAATTGAAGAAAGTGGTTCTTGAATTTGAAATTGACACTTTTTTTTGACTTAAGATAATTTTTGATAACTGCTGGTAATTTCTGAAAATAATATATATATATATATTTTATTTATTTATTTATTTTTTGGATTTTTTTTGCGCAGAAATTCAACTACGAGACCAGCAAAGAAAACAAAAACTGATTTGGAATGCTAAACGAGCAACCAAACGACTTTCTAATTTTTTTTTTTTTTTTTAGTTTTTATGAATTAAAAACTCAAGAACAGCGAAGAACATGAAGAACGACAAAAAAGGGGACTCACATAAAAGAAAATTGATATAACCTTGATTTTTGGGGCCTAATCTTTGATACCTGATGAGAAACACGTAGCAATAGTAGCTACGCAACCCACAACGAGATTAGAACCAACCCAAGAAAACTAATAATTCAAGGTTTTGGACTCGACCCAAAATTAATGAACCTAGCAACCAACACAATCGCCGACAATATGTTGATCTCTTGATTACACGATTTATGAATCTAACCCGGATATTTGAACGTCACAAGAAATCGATTCTTGATAAGTTCGTAATTGTTCAATAAAGAACAAGAGATTTGAAATGTATATAAATTCTATATGATCTTTTCTTTGTAATTATGAAATGAATGAATAAAAATTCAATTCTCCCAAATTCTGTTTAGCTTTCGTAGTCTTTTTTATCAGTTTCAACTCAATTTGACGGTGTCACGCTAACGTGAGTTTAAACTTGCATATATAATTTATCTCTATAGAAAGCGTAAATCTAACTTCCAAATTCCATTTCTCACATTACTTCTCTCTTTGTATGGCCCCGTCACCTTTTTCATATTTTTAATTATTGAATTAGGAAACATTCAAAACAATAAATAAATAAATTGAGAAGATGTATTTCTTCTTTTCTCCCATTTTGGATCCTGGCCTAAGTTGATGCTTAGTAAATAATTCTCGCAGCTAACATTTAAATTCCTCAAAAATTTGTTATGGACTAAGCGAAAACTTAAAAGCATGAAACCAAAAAAGTACCAAGAACACAAATCCGTGAATCTGATTTACAGAATCAATCGGAGAATTCCATCATCATGAAACTCAACAATAATTCAAGATGTGTCCTTCGTTGCATTGTAATTTTGGTCATCTATGAGTTTTTCAAGTCTGGTTCTTCTCTTACTCTTGGTGGAGTTCAGCATTTGAAAGAAATCCAAAATAGTGCGGAAATTGAAAGCATCAGACGATTCATTGTTCAAGAACACAACATAAAAGAGTTTTTTTTATTAATTATTTTTCTTATCTTGATTTTATCTTATTTTTTTTCTTTGTTTCTCTCCCTTCGTGAATGGATTCAATACCATTTTCTTGCATAATTTTAGATACGTGGACTGATTCCTTATTTCTACCATAATAGTTAGCTAAAATTATACAAATAGGTGAAGCGCGGCATTAAATTGTTCCTGTTAAAGACTGGTCAAAAACATTAAAAAATTTTGAAGTCCCTTTCTTCAACGTGTTGATATTGGTTCATAGTTTCTTTGCAGTTCATTAGAATTGTAGGATTAAAATGTTTTCATATTTGGCCATTGATCGATTAGTAGTAACGTAATTATTAATTTGATTGGTTACATACTTTGGTTTTTGTTGGAATTCATTGCATCGTTTTTTATTTTCATGTGTAACCTTTGTCAAAGCTTGGTTTAAACTAATTATTTGTACGTTGTAACTGTGTATGCATCTCAGCAGAGTGCCCTTTTATGAGTTCAGTTGATGTTGGTAAAGAAGAAGAAATAATGAAGCAAATTTTGGGTATTTCACTATGGTAAAAATATATATAATGGTGGGACATATTAAATATTATGCACCATCCTGTTGAATTTATTCCTTGAAATAAAAAGTGCACATTATTACGACCGATCGGTTCTTATCTTTATTTGAAATAATTTGAAAGAACTTCAATGTTTTCAGACACTTCTTCGCCCAATGATTGAGTTAATTCTAATATGAATTACCAAAGTGCAGTACACAGACACATATTTTGCAGTGCCGAAGTATCCATTATGTAAATTCATTGACATCTGCATATTCACCTTAATATCTATATATTTATCAGTAAATGCATATGTATCTAAACAGAATACCCTTCTCAAGTTTGCGACTGTGGTCACGGCCAGAGAACAGGTAGTAGCTGGTAAACTATACTATCTTTCTCTAGAGGTAATTGATCACGGAAGGGAGAAGATTTATGATGCAAAATTTTGTGTGAAGCCGTGGATTAATTCGGAGCAGCTACAAGAATTTAAGCATGCTCATGATGTCTCTTCTTTCATGAAGGCAAGCAAAATTGGGAGATAATCAGAAAAATTTAATCTTATTGCCTTAAAAAATTAATGGAGATTATATTCCACTTTATACATGCTACAGGACATAAGAAAATACATCAAAATAATTGTGACTATTACTTCTTCAAGAAAACTACTTGAAGTGCGACGAATTTTATCACATTTTGAACTATTTTTATGATTTAATAAAATTACATAAAAAATCCCCTAATTTACACTTTATATTCATGTACACTACAAACAAAGTACTAATGAAATCATTGTTTTACACAACACATTGAATTTGAGGTATATTAGGGGGATTGGGAAGAAAATAAAAGCGAACGTTGTTTAAAAACAGTATCCTAGTCCAGTTCTTGCTTCTTAATTCAAGTGCATGTATTTTTATCTCAAAATTGCAAACCCTTCAAGTCCAAGGACGGGCTACTTATATTGTATGCACTAGATCACAAAATTTTATGCTATAAAGTCCAAAAATATGCCTCAAATTATCAAATTGCTAGGTCCCAGCTAGATTTCACTTTTTACTAGTGTCGCACCTAGTGGACATTTAGCCTTGAGGTAGCAATGGTCTCTCATTCTTCATTGCACGCGAGACAAATTTATACCTGCATTGTTGTGCGTACGTAAGCTACAGTGCATGTGGTCTTCCTTCGTTGTGCTACCGATAGGATGGCTCCTCCGTGGCTCATTCATAATAGAGTATTTAGTGAAATGGTGGACCAAGCCACATACATGCAAGTTTTAGGGTCCGTTTGATGCACCAAAATTTTCATGGAAAATAGAAATCAAATTTCAACTTCCACTTTTAGTCATGTTTGATATGGACAATTTTCTAGGTAAATATTTTTCCTCTCTCTACCTCACGCACCTCATTTCCTTGGTTTTTGTTGAATTCCATTTTCCCACCATAATTCCAGGCTTTTTTTTTTGCAATTGGAACAAATTTTATAACCAATAGTAAAAAAAAAAAGTCATTTTAATGTACAATTTCCATATAAAATAAAGTCAAACGAACACTAAANTTTATAACCAATAGTAAAAAAAAAAGTCATTTTAATGTACAATTTCCATATAAAATAAAGTCAAACGAACACTAAACTTTGATTAAAAAAGATTTTCTTGGTAATATATATATTTTTTTTACTTTTTGGCAATGAAAACAAATTTTATAACCAACTGTAAAAAAAATTATTACTTTAATGGATAATTTCCATGTAAAACAAAGCCAAACGAACACAAAATGATCCAAAATTTTAAAATTTTTCCGGTGGAAAATTATACCAATCAAACACATTTAATTAACAATTTTCTGGAAAATAAGTTCTAGGCAATTATTTTCTCTAAAATTCATTTTCTTTCCATCAATTTTCAATCATTGCAATCAAACGGACCCATTGATGAAAAAATGATTTTCTAGGAAATATTTTTAAAATTTTTTTTTTTTTTTTTACTTTTTGGCAATGAAAACAAATTTTATAACCAATTGTAAAAAAAATTATTACTTTAATGGACAATTTCCATGTAAAACAAAGCCAAACGAACACAAAATGATCCAAAATTTTAAAATTTTTCCGGTGGAAAATTATACCAATCAAACACATTTAATTAACAATTTTCTGGAAAACAAGTTTTAGGCAATTATTTTCTCTAAAATTCATTTTCTTTCTATCAATTTTCCTAGTAACGTTAGTTTGCCTGGGGATCAGATAAAGTAACTTTTTGTTTTAATTGTATTTCATGATGCTTGTGTACTTTAGTTCGAGTTTTACATCCATATAATCATCATTGCTGGTCATAAGGATACATGCAACTTTTAGAGATAATGTATACATCAATAAATGTCTTTTATCGTTAGCACTTTCTTAAGATGCGGATGTACTTTAAGATGATCATAATCTATATTATAAGATGCACGTGTATTTTAAAATGAATTTAATATCCGTATAATCTATCGGTTTGTCCACTTTTACCTATATTTTAGTAGAAAACTTAACGCCTAGCATGATACGTGATAATACCTCTTATCCGAATTCATGAAAATTAATGAACTGTAATTATTATGTTGTAATGTCTTTCACTTCTATCATAATTTAATAAACTATTGTGTTGGCACAATGTATGTAATATATAGCATTTTTATTCACGGCCAAAATAAATAGAACTTGTTAATCTAAGCCACTTATAATTGAAGTAGCATTACTCTATAATAATTGGTAAATTCAAAGGGTTACTCATAAATGAAAAATAGCAGGAGAGAGTTGTTGTCATTGTAGTAATAAACAAGTTAATATTAATTAGGTTTGTAAAATAATCAGTTAATAATTTTATATAATTACCAAATACAATTTTTCCCTAACTTTCTCTATATTGAGAACTAATAATTACAGAATTAGGAAATTCTAACACTTACAAAGTGGATATTGAGACTATGTCAATGATAGATTTTTCAATTTTTCTTAAAATACGTACATCAATGTCAGAAATCTCCAGTGGATTGGTGCAATATTTATAAGGGTAATTATACTCACAACACAATTTTTATTTCTTACGCCACCTTTTTATTGAACTTCAAGTTCTCAATCTTTACTAATTATAGCATTTATATTCTTAAAGATTTTTATGACATTCATATCCTCAAACTTTTCATTAATTATCACATTTTGTATTTGATGATAGTTAATATCCAAAAAGTCATTTAAAATAGCATATAATAACTTATTTTCTCATCAAATTTTGAAAAAAATAAATAATTAAAAAGAACTAAAAATTATTTTTCCTCATTTTAAAGCATGCAAATAAAATATTTTGATATAAATTATCATGGAGAACAAGGTATAATTATTAATGGGATGCTGAAGATAAGAGTTCCATGAAAAAAAATTAAGAAAATAATTGCTATACCGAGCATAGATTAAGGAGCTTAACTATAATTAAAATGTGGTGTAACAAATAAAAATTGACAACCCTAGTTATAATCAAATTAAATGAAATGAACATGTTTAACAAATGGTTGATGAAGCCACCAAAATAAAATGAATGGAAGACTCGACTCATACATCAAATTTTAATTTTTTTTGTTTTAACGTTGTTTCAAGATGTGCGTGCTTTAAACTTATCCAAAAAAAAAAAAAAAGAAACCTTTATATCTATTTAAGAACTACCTATATTAATAATATTAATTAAGATTCTCGTATACTATAAAAAGAAATCTAAATTTCCATAAAAATATTTCTGTCCTCTCATACATACATACATATATATATATATATATATGTGTGTGTGTGTGTGTGTGTGTGTGTGTGTAGTATGCAATTTTTTTATGTTATAGTGGAAAGATAGAAAAATTGATGACTAATAAAATCCTTACTCATAACTCATTGATTAAATAGCAACCCATAGGCTACATAATACAGTAGAAGAGCTTCTAGAGCATAAATAAATAAATAAAATAATAAAAAATAACAATCTAAATTTCTCATTCCTCGTCAGTTTCTGGAAGAGGTGAAAATTTCAAGTCTGTAATTTTATATTGAATGGAGCTAAACCATCTCCACTCTCGTCTTTACCCTCAGTAGCTTTTGTAGGAACATTTTCTCTGCCATCAACATCACCCTCCTCAATTTGTTGACCACCACCTGTAGCAACATTTTGATTCAGATTAGGGACGTTGACGAAGTCTTCCTAGACCTTAAATGATGGAAGTGGAAATGTACCTCTCCATCCACGATTTGGGTGCAATCGCAGATAACCAAAAAGTGATTTGGAAGATCTGAAGGACTTAAGCAAACACTTCATTGGAACGGGAATTCTCCGCCCTCCGTGTGCCCTATGTCCTTCTTTCTAACTATTGGGTCCCTGAATTGGCTTCCAACCTCAGCTGAAGAACCACTAGCATCGTCACCAATAGCCACGGTACCTATGCCACTCCATTTAATCTATTGCCACTTGAGCCTTAGCAGCTTCAGATGATGATGCAAGGAAATTCCCTTGTAGTGGATGGCCTAGAGGCCTATAAGGAGCGAATGTAAAGATGCCGGCACAACCCATTTGCTATAGAGCTGGTTGTTGCATAACGGGTGGGTGAGAGGATGCAGATCTGCCACGACTTTGCCCAATATTCTTCTCCTCATCATCGTTGTTTCATTGTGGGTGTTAGAATTAAGGTATGACTAGAATTATACTTTGAAGGAGTTCTAATTAAAGTTGATTTAAGAAAATATCATTTTGGAATGCTACTCTGGAATCCTTTTTGAAGTCTATTTGAAAAATCCTAGTTGAAATTTTATTTGAAGCCCAATTAGGAGTTAAGAATTTGTGTTAGACTTGAAGATGTCAAGATATGGACAACGAATCTTTTAGGAAGCAAAAAAATCAAGAAAATTGAATTTAACCCGAGAGATAGTGCCCTAGCACAACAAGCTACGCCCTAGTACCCCCTGCCTGGTGCTCGCCTACCGTTCAAGCGGCGTCACCGCGAGATGGCCACTTACCTGGCGCTCGAGTGGCGGGCTTATCCGAGTCTAGTTGGTTTCGCGTTTTAACACACTTTAGTATTCTATTTTCTCAATAACTCTACTTTTAGGGCATTTGGACATTCCCAATACATATTTAGCTCTTCATTGTATTTTAAATTAAGTTAGAGATATCATAAACACAAAATCTTTGTATTTTTTCTCCATATTATAATAAATTTTCCATTCCCCGCAAGTTATTATATTCTTATATTCTTGTGATCAACTATTTCATATTGAAGTTATAATCTTTTATTTTCTCCAACCATTTGGTATTTGATTAAACTAATGGACATCACAGCTTTTCGTTTTGAAATTCTTGGGAAGATTGATGTTTTGCTTGAGTTAATAGCTCATCCTTTCTTTTGTAATGGCAACAATGAAGTATGAAATTTCCCTATTGAATCGCAATAGAAAATTCTTTTTGTGGCTGGTAAAGATGTGACCAGTACTTACCCAGATGGATTTAGATGATGCGTTGTTAGGATTTGACAAGATTTTCCGAAGGGGAAACAACGGAGGGATCGAAAGGCCCTATATCAAATACATTTTCATCTTTCAAGAATATTCTTCTGGACATTTGAAGGAGAATTTAGCTACAGTATTATGGTTAAAATTGGAGCAAATATGCATAATGAAGAGTCTTACCAGCAAATTGCATATGAGAAACATACATATTCTCATCGTATGACAGAAGAAAATTGTCGTTGATTTGAAAACCTTAGGGTCAAATGTGATGAAGAAAAATTGGGATTAATTTTATTGTGATCGTTGCTCGATTCATACATGTCTTTTAGAGACCAAATTTAATATAGTCGTGATACTCATAATCGAAAAAGTCTATGACGCTCTATATTTAAAAGAGAAGATCAAACATTTTGTAGCATTTGAGGATTATGTAGATGGTCTTATTGTTCTGGTGGTCGTTCAAGGGACAAGTCAAAGTATAACTTCAAATTTTACAATTATTGCAAAAAAGGGGGCACTTGATAAATGATTGTTATAAAATATATCATTACTACGTGAAGTTTTTCATTCCGAACGGAGTTGACATAGTTCGTAGAAATCAAACTGAGGCTAGAACCTGGAACGTTGATTTACCTAATCCTCATGTCCTAATGTTGGAGAACCAACAAAATTCTTAGGTTATCTTGTTAATTGTCGAAGAATTGAGGCCAATCCATAAAAGATACGAGCCATCATTAAAATGCAAGCCCCAACAAAGCCTAAGGAGGTTTAAAGCTATGTTGGACGAATAGCTTTCCTTAGCCGCTTTACGTCAAAATCAACAGATCTGTGTAAACCATTCTTCAATATCATGCGAGGATGGAAGAATTTCGAATGGACTGTTGAATGTCAACTCGCTTTCAAGGAGTTAAAACAACAATTGACACAACCACCAGTGTTGTCAAAACCAAGGGTAGGTGAAGTGTTGATCTTATATCTTGTAGTGTCTGAACATGCTATTAGCGCTGTCTTAGCTTGGGAAAAAAAAGAGGGAATCAACATCTTGTTTATTATGTTAGTAAGACCCTCCATGAAGTCGAGGTTTGTTATTTTAAAGGAAATTGGCCTATGCCATTGTTATGTCTGCAAGGAAATTGAGACCATATTTTTTGGAGCACCCTATTGAGATTTTAACTAACTATCCATTAAGGCAAACCTTATAGAAGCTTGATACTTCGGGACGAATGGTCAAATAGGCAGTGAAACTTGGACAATTCGACATAAGATACAAACATCGTACCTCAAAAGGTCAAGCACTTGCTAATTTCATTGTAGAGTTCAATTCGAAACCACTAGAATTACTCCCTCGTGACACTCTTTGGGAACTTTTTGTAGATGGGTCCTCAATCGGAATTCGTTCAGGGACATGAGTAGTCTTGGTAGGTCCAGATCGCCAGTTATTTTGTTAAGACTTACCATTTGACTTCAAAGCTTCTAACAATGAAGCTGAATACGAAGTGCTAGTAGCTGGGATGGGGATGGCAAAAGAGATGAAAATTTCTCATTTGACAATCTACAATGACTCGCAATTGGTGGTCAATCAGATTAATGAGGCCTACCAAACTAAAGAACAAAGAATGAATAGCTATCCTCAAGTTGTTAAGTTAAGCAGGAATTTGAGAATTTCCAAACTGTTGTGGTTAAAGAAATTCCTTGAACTCAGAATGCTAGAGGTTGTCTCCAGGATGACTCATCAAAATCCTACATGGATGGACGAAATTGGTTCCTATCTAAGAATGGGGATACGTCCTGAGGATCCCATTGAAGCGAGAAGACTTCAAATGAGGTCAGCAATATACACATTAATTGACAGCATGTTCCAAAAACAAGGATTTGTTAAAATGTCTGAATGAAGAAGAAGCACTTAATGCTTTGCATGAAGTACATGAAGGAATATGTGGAAATCATTCCGAATGATAATCATTGGCTCATAAAATCACATGTGAAGGATATTTCTGGCCTAGCCCACTATGAAACGGGATGCATTATAATTTGTGAAAAGATTTGATAATGTCAACACTTTGCTCCTAACATTAAGCTTCTGCCAGAAGAGCTGAACTTGGCCGTTCTTCAAATGGGGGGTTGATTTAATTGGCCCCATGCCCTCCGAGAATGGTGGAACGAAGTTCGCAATTGTTGCAGTTGATTACTTTACTAAGGGGACAGAGGCTGAACCACTTGCTAAGATCATCGAATAAAAGACCACTGATTTCATGTGAAAATCCATTGTGTGCATGTTTGGAATACCTCATTCCATTGTATCAGACAATGGAAAGCAATTCGACAATAACCATTTCGCAAACTTTTCGAAGGACTTGGCATACAGAAACATTTCTCCACGCCAAACCAAACTCAGGCTAATGGACAAGTTGAAGCAATCAATAAGATTATCAAGCATACACTAAAGGCAAAACTCAATGTTCTTAAGGGAGGATGTGCTGAAAAACTCCCTAGCGTACTATGGTCTTACCATACTACGCCTAAGAATAACACTGGAGAAACCCATTTCTCCCTGGCTTTTAGGATGAAAGCTACGATCTTATTGGAGGTAGGGATTCCTTCTATTCGAACAACAATGTACAATGAGGAGGGGAATGAGAAAGATTTGCGTAGAGAATTGGACCTAATAGAGGAAAGAATGAATGAAATTGAAATCAGGAATGTTGTATACAAACAACGCAATATAAAGTACTATAATTAGAAGGTCAAGAAATGGGTATTTCAGGTCGGCACCATGGTACTAAGGAAAAGTTTCCTTGCCACTAAAGAATCTAGCTTTGGATCTTTAAGACCTAATTGGGAAGGTCTCTACAAAGTAACTAAAATACCACTCAAGGGAGCCTATGAGCTGAAAGATATGGATGACAGACATCTGTTGTACCTTTGGAATGCAGAATACCTAAAAAATATTATCAGTAGGAAGTGAACATACAGTGTATTGTAAATCTATAATAAAAGTGTATGTTTTATCCAAAAAAATAGCAGAAATATTGTTTATCAGCAAGCTGAGCTAATGTTGTATATGCTACAACACTTAGACAAATTTTCTCTTAAGAAGATTATAAAACTTAGCTCGTTAGCAAGTTGAGCTAAGGTTTCATGTGCTGCAATATTTAAACAAATTTCCTCTTAAGGAGATTATAAAGTTTCGCTCGTTAGCAAGCTGAGCTAAGGTTGCATGTGCTGCAACACTTAGACAAATTTTCTCTTAAGAAGATTATAAAGCTTTACTCGTTAGCAAGTTGTGCTAAGGTTGCATGTGTTGTAAAACTTAGACAAATTTCCTCTTAAGGAGATTATAAAGCTTTGCTCGTTAGTAAGTTGAGCTAAGGTTGCATGTGCTGCAACACTTAGGTAAGTTTGTATTATAAGAATAAACAAAATCTTGCACAAAATAAAAGATAAAATAACATTCATTCATAAACAAAATAAGACATTTACATCATTCATTTAGCAATTTCCTAAAAAAAAAAAAAACAACAAAGATAACAAGTAAATCCTAAGAAAGAGGTGGGTCTTGTCGAGCTTGAATTTCATCTTCAAGGTCTTCATCAGCAGGGGAAATGCGAACTCCATCTGCCTTGGACAATCTTTCGAGCTCCTTTTTTTTTGTTCCTCCAAAGATACCACCAAAAAGGCCGTATCAAAGTCAGACCTTACTCTTCCAATTTACTTTACAAGCTATCCTAAGGCCACAACATAAACATCCTCTTAAAGTGCATCAAACTCTGGAGAGGCCCTCAAAATCTCCACTGGCTTAGAGGCTTTAGCTTCAGCCTGTTCAGCCCTCTTGGTGGCCTCTTTAGCTCTCTTCATAGCTTTATCGACCCAAGCTCTCTCCTCATCCACTCGTATTTCCTCTTCACCAGCCTTCTTTTTCTCAGTAGATGCCTGTAGGTAGGTTTTTCCCCCCAAATCCACAGAGCCTCATTATCATCCATGTATTTTAGTTCAGAGGCAGATTTGGCTTTCCAACTCCCATTTTGTTGAGATGACCTTTATAATTCTTTTCTTTCTCTGCGAACTTTGCCTGCTCAGCCTCTATGCTCTCAAATAAGCTTAAAGCTTGATTATTTACCTCGAGCATTTTATCTAACTCGATGTGAAAATGCAGTAAAAAGAAATGTATTTTCTGTTAAGGAAAATACATGGGAATAGACGACCTCACTCAGAAAATAAATAATACTCTATAGAAAAATTTTGGAAAACTTCTTTAGAGGAGAGATTGAGACTAAAAAAGTGTGAAAATAAAAAGTAAAAATGTATATAGAGAGATAGGAGACGATGAGGCGCAACTTAGACTGTTGGATGGAAAAATAGGAGAAAATCAATGGCCAGATTCCACCATTCTCAAATGGCATAGTTTTGGACAAAGCTTCCTAAGAAAGCCACTAGAGGTGCGTGACAACTCACTGAAAGCACGAAATGACACCTGTCCAGAATATTTATTGCTATGATAAAAATAAAATATAGAAAAGCAAATCAACCACATCCAAGGTTTGACCTGTCAATTTAATTAAGTTGGGGGGTAGGGACTGGCCTAGGGGGTAACTGTTAACATCCGACCTAGCAATTCAATTAAGTTGGGGGGGTAAGAACTGACCAGGGGGTAACTGTTAACATCCGACTTGGCAATTCAATAAAGTTGGATTATTATATGCACTTGGATCACGATATATTGAGGTCTAACATGTAAGGTCAGCTAGGAAGAACGACTATCGAGGTTTGAGGAAACAGAATGATTGTAGAATCTTTATACACTGGCGTAATCTTCACTTAATTAATGACATTCAGAAAGGATTATGTCGCTCCCACCAAACCCACCAATTGTATGTTAGTAGCTTTATTCTCTATACAATTCATTAATTAAGAAGGGCCCTTTTGAGGCTTTATGAAGCTAACCTCAGTAACCAATGGGGATGTGCCATTAGCATACTTTCTTAGTTGAGCACTGTTTGTTGACTTGACAAATAATCAATCAAGTTTAAAAGTCATTGGCACAAAGTCCCAACTTGGTACTGTTAAGTGACAAGACATGAATGTGAAAGATACTGGGTCTTCTTTGTCTATAAGAGGAGTATGGTATCTTTAGAAAAAGGGAGAAGAGATTTTCATATTTCAAATATCTCATTTGATGAAACTCTTGTAATTTATAAGTGATTATTTATAAAAATCCTTATTTTCTCTTTATTTGCTTTCAAAGTTGACTTAAATTGACCCATACACTTTTTAACGTCAACAAACATGCACCAACAAAACACTCTCTTACACCAACTGGCCAATGGACTGTCTTCAATCCTGCCACAAGTCAATATTGCTATAAATTCTGGTTTTTGAAATCAGTGAACTTATGACGTGATAGATAATATTTGAGTTATTTCAATGATAAAATGATGTTTCAGTATGAGTCTATTATGAACGAGTCTAAGTTATTAGACTGTCAGCTATTTTGCTTTCGTATACTTCTTGTTTTACTGAAATACCATACATGATTTCAAGTACAGAACTTTGATGAATAGTCTAATATTATTGTATTTGAATGAAAATGAAAAAAATAAATGTGGAAGTGGTATTCCTCTTGGAATTCCAATGTGGGTATAATCTGCTGAAAATCAGCAATAAATGTCATTTCATAAAAGGTGAGTTTATTGCTACACTGGTCAGTGGAGTAGTTGCTCAAAGATTAAGGGCAACTATAGATTGCTAAAGCAAGGACTAGACTACATGTAATATAGTTTTGCATACAAACTGAGTTGATGGAGTAGGAAAGCATAAGAATTCAATTGTTATTTCATGTAAAATGTACATCGCTGAATTGTACCAAATGAAGTAAATTGAGAAGCAATAAGAGAAGATCATTCTCTCCTCACTTTAACTTTTGAGGTCTATCCTTGTAAGTTCTTATTAGATTTTTGTAACGACAAATAAATATTTTCCTACATTTGGTCTGATTTGAACACATTTTCATGTTTTGAGAGGTTTTTATATGTTATCTCAACGTTCAAAAATAGTAACGTCATTCTTTTTACAAGATTTACTGTCATATCATAAGATAAATTTAATAATAAGACATCTAGCAGTACAATCACTTTTTATTGATTTCAGAAAAAAAAAATAATAATAATAATAAATAAAAAAATCCATCAAATTGGACAATATATGTCGACTGTGGTTTAAAATTGTGGGGCCTGGTCACCGAACATGCTCTTAATGTCATCTCCTCTAGATGATTTTAGAATCTAGAATGTCAGGCAGCTACAAATTCACAAAGTATTAGATTTTCTACTTTGTTACAGTTGAATAAACCCAAGTCACTAGAGTAAAATACGAAAACCAAGTCCTGACCTTGGGTATTTTCCAACTGAAATTGAGCCATGATGCTGGAAATTTAGATAACAGTGCAAAACTGGGCAGCTATTTAAGATTAATGACACGGTGTAAATTTTTAATAGTAGATATTTTAATATCCTATGGAAGTTGTTTTTGAATGTTTCAATATCCACTTATAATAATTTTGAAAAAATGGAGTTTGGACTGCTAAAATATTGAGGGAAGTTGATTTTCAGTGATGTGGGATTTTGTTCTTTAACTACACATACACAGTAAGTAGTAGCATTTTATTGAATTGCCTGTGATTGTGAGTAAATTAATTGTTTCTTAGAATCAAGGTAGACTAATTTCATTTGTATGAATTGCCCAAATGTAATGCTGATCTTTTCTGCCAGATGTTTTAAATCAATGTGTTCATAGCAAACTCCAAAGAGTAACATGTAACTTACGTCGTTTTGTGAAATAAACTGACAAGAAGAAACTGTGAGATCTATGATAACGATGTTCAGAATAGAAACTAAGCAGTTTGCCAAGTTCCGTATTTTAACTAAGCAGTTAGCCATAATCTTTGATATGCTACGGTGTGATCATGTTCTAAAAGCAGGAAATTCATTAACAAATCTGTTTGCTTGCTAATCTCTCTTATTTTAGCTGTGATAAGAGATAGATGGATTCAAGAGGTGGTTTTGTGGAAGTAAATGGAGTAAATAAATGCAGAGAAGAGTATGTGAATTCATAATACTTATTTGAATAGGGAACACTGTAATTTGAATGGTAGTGATGCGACGATATTGAGAGATGAACCTTTACAGAAGAAATGTCACCAAAAATTGTATGGTGTGACCTTTTTTTATTATTATTACTTTTCTCTTTTTTTATGCTGTTCGTTTCTTTGAGCCACTAAAAGTCTTGAGATGGATGACTTTACTGCTGAATGAGCTATTGACATTAGATTGACACTTTTGTTGTCAAAAGTTTAATGTTTTTTGTAGTACCTTTATCGAGCTAAAGTTAAGGTCTCAATGTGATTAAAGTCTAGTATAGTATGGTCTTGCATAATGATTAGGAATGCTGTCAACAAGTTCAGTGGTAGTAGGCAAAGAGTTGTTAACTAGAAGTGTCCTAGAAGTTTTTGTAGTACATAAATGTTGCTATATTTTCCAGCCGTGTAAGACTTTGAAATGTGATGAAAAGTTCAGCTTTCTTCCTCTTTGTTTTCATATGAGATAAGTGCGAATGTATGAGCAAAATGTCCTGAATTCTTTTCTTAAAAATTACATGAATATCTGGTAATCTAAGTGGAGTTTGTTTCAGGCTTGAACATGATCAGCTGAGAATATTAGAAAGTCAAGAATCTATCAATCTTGTGAATTGGAGTCGTGTTAATTTTTTGTTTCCAGTGTCCCCAATATTCTTAATTTGATTCTTAATTACTAAATGAACTTTTTTTCTTCACCCTTTTACAAATTGATTAGAGCCATACTTCCTTCATTGATGTTGTAGCTAATTTAGCTGTATTTCGAGTACTCTCTACAGGACTAAATTCAAGTTGGTTGATTCGATATTGAACTTCATATTAAGCAATATTCAACGGATCATTTCAATTTACAATCTATATTTCATGAGTAAGTGAATTAATCAATGGCTGTTTTTTAACTAACCATTGTAGCGAATGCCATCCCTATCCTCGAAAAACTTCAACAAGTCAGTGTTTTCATCCCTATCAACGGTTGTCTTGTGTAGGGAATAATTTATAATTTGAGAATATATAGAAATTCTACAATTATTTTGTTGTTTAGCATTTTCTACTTCTTTTCTCCATAGATGTTTGACGTTCCTAGATTATTAGGTTGGACGTCTTGCTGAATTGAGTTTTATATAATCATATTTCGGTATCCATGCAAAATGCAGAGTAAATTTTACTACGCCAATTGGTAATCCTGGAATAACATTCCGAAATTGCATTTTCTATTATGTTTATGAGCTTAGGGTCAAAGAGTTCCTAAATTTGTGATGTCTGACTTTTAGAAATTGGTTTTTCTTGATTTCAGGCTGTCATATGTCCATAAGTTTAGTGCCAATTAGTTTCTATTGCATCCATATTTTGACTTTTCTAAAATTTTATTTTGTTTGATTTCAGGCTGTCATTAAGAGGAATATTGCCAAGATGCCAACAATACAGTGAATGAGAGTGACTTTCCTACTAACATTAAGGTCGAGTGGTGTGTTATATTTAAATAGGCCCTTTCTTAGATTTTCTTATATACTATCAAAAATATAGTCTTTTATGACTGCAAGAGAACGAGGGTGTTTAGCCGCTCAAGACAGCTATTGAGAAAGCAGGTTACACTAGAAAAGTGTTTTCTCTGAACTTTCATAACTTCATTGTTTAACCATCTAGCGAATAGGGTATTAAAGCTTAAAATGTCTATAGTACCTCTTGGCTCCACTTGGGGTTTGTACACCCTTGCTTGTTGAACTTCATTCACATTTGTCACGTTTACCATTGTCCCACTTCACTCTCTCAACACTTCCATCGCTTTTCTAGCCGTTGTCCCATTCAGCCTCAAATTTTGGAAGTATCCCTTAGAAAATAATATTCTCCTCCCATATGGGTATATCACTTCATTTTGATCTTTCCTCGTTTAACATCGAGTAGTTTGTTCACTAATAAATTGCTTCACGAACTTGAATTATATATTCTTTTACTACTTAAATTGATGCGCAAGCTCAAGTTTTTCAACTAATCGGTTGGTGTCCTTTGCCTATATACATAGAAAAAATATTTACCATGATCAATATTAAAAAATTATTTCTAGATTATACGATTAATATGATAAAAAAATAACAATCAAAATACTATTAAATACATCATTACTAAAACGCCATGTGCGTCGCACATGCCAATGACTAATGTGTGTGTTTATGTGTGTGTGTGTGTTATACACTAAACGAAAACATGCATAGCATGTGCCAATGACTAGTGTGCGTGTGTGCATACAATTTGTTTATATTACAACAAAAAGATAGAATAATTGATGATTAATAAAATCCCTACTCATAATTCATTGATCAAATAGCAACCCAAATGCTACCTAGTACAACATAAGAGTTTCTGGTACAACATAAACAGAAAATCAATAACAACATAACATTCTAAACTTCCTATTCCTCAGTAGTGTCTAACAAAGGTGAATTATATCACTCACGCCAGGGTGTATTCTCTTCAAATATGATTGAATAACATGGGTTTTGCTTCTAGAGACTGTGCTGAATCTTTTTCCGGTTAGAACTCGTTGAAGTAGGTCAAAACATCGAGCTGCAGGTTCGCCGGGTGCGTGAAAATTTCCTCTCAAAGCTAGTTCGATCCTTAATGTTCCTCTTCACTTATATAAAGATTTTCACAAGGCCCGAACATCTTTTATCTGAAATAATGATGTCATACACAGTAAAAATCACATAAGATTTGGTTGATATGGTCAATAGTTGAGGAAATATTTTATAAGTTAATATAATCTTTCGTTTCTTTAATTATTTGACCAATAAACCTTGGGTAAGTAAATATTTTTGTATATGCTGCTTTAAGGTAAGTAAAAGTTGACCCTAAAAATCGTAGCCAAAATTTTGCCAATCCATAGCCTCAGTTAGTTCTGACCAGATTGCTTACCTATATTTGGACTTCACTTTTACACATGATTTGGCATATGTTTGGACATAATAATGTAAGCAAGCTAATAAATAAAAGATAACTAAAAGTATACCATTTATTTTACTTATATATATTTAATTATTCATTGTATTTTAGATTAAATTAGACATATTGTAAATACAAAAAAATTATATTCTTTCTCCGTATTATAACAAAATCTCAATTCTCTAAAATTATTTTGTTCTTGTGATCAATTACTTCATATTGTAGCTATAATTTCTTATTTTCTGTAACAATTTGGTATTGAATTAATCCGATATCATCTCTGTTTCACAACAGAGGGCTAATCCCTTCCGCCGGTTGGTGGTTGGAGGAAGAGCCCTCACCGACACCTATACTACTGGTTTGTTTCATTGCTTTAGAGAATGAAAAATGTATTAAGGCTAAATGGCAGTTTTGGTAATATAACTTCTCAGCAACAATGATAAAATATCCAGCATAAGACTAAACCTAGCTATTGCTGCACTCTCAAAGAAGTGACTTCAAGTGAAATTTGAATAAAATAATCTTTAATAAGTTTATCAATATTCATTTCATGAAAACAGAAATATGATTATGTATATAGGCGTATTTAGAGTTGAATCTTAATCTGATTGTATGTAATCAATCGAAGTTTGACAGAATTTGATTTTTGATTTCCTGAATTGGATTTTGATTACTGTAAGCCTACGTAAATCTCAATGGGATTAAGCCCTTGTTTGATCCCCATTTGAGGAGAAAAATACATTTTAGAATAGTAATTTTTTGGAGAATGTGTGGTTAAAAAATAAAGAAAACTTTTAGGTTTACGTGTAGAATTATTTGATGGGGAGAATGTATGGTTGAAAATAATTTTGAAAAAATAAGTTCCTAAAAAAATGGAGCCCAAACAAGGGCTCAAATAATGAAAATAGTCATGGCATTAAGAATTATTTGAGCATTTTCTGCAAATGGCTTATAGATAAGAAAGAAAATAATTAGCGTGCAAAAAGGAAAGGAAAATTATTAATTTTTTTATTTAATTAGTTAGTGATGAGGAATCGTAGATGCTTTAGGGATTGTTGCACGAATAAGAGAGAAGGCAAGGCAAGGCATGAAGGCACGAAGAGGGAGACGGTAAAAAAGGTAGCCACAGTTTCTCTCTTTCATGCACAAAGCACACACGGTTTCCACACTACAGAATGGGTATATATATATATATATATATATATATATAGGTGAGGTTATGTTATAAATTAGGCCAGCACATTAAAAGGACCATCCAAAAATTATAGTGGCAATGAGAAACATTAACTAATTAAGTTGTTTCTAATGACCCGAGTTGTTTTTGGGTTAAGCCTATAAATTGATTGTGTTAATAGTTATTTCACTTATCGGCTAAGACCTATAAAATATAATCCAAACTGTTTAACATCATTGCCTGAGATTTATTGGGGTATTAAAAAACCCAATAAATCTCCACATTGATATCCAATTAACCAGGAAGTAACGAAAACACACTGTAGTAACTATAAAAATTTGTATAACAGACCTTAACTCGTGTTTCGGACCTGAAACATATTCCATATCTGCTCTATGTACTCACCAGGGTTAAGGTCACAAACAATCACAGTAATCAATCAAGAGCAAACAATCATACGATGGAGATATCATATAGTATAACATGGATCTTTTCAAAAAGACACATTCACACAGAACCATAGATTAACACCAAGTTAATCAAGCATATGGTCAACACATATGCAACAAATACATAAATGACCCCACGAAAAGATCTCACCACACTTATTCTATCACATTCCATGTTGCTCACACCTCCAAAACATATATCTCATATCATCGTCCACCATGCTCACTAGACTAATCACTCCACTCATGTCTAACTAGTAGACCTCTATAGATCTTAAGTCCTTAGGATAGTCCTCTATTACCACATCATTTCTTCAAACTTAAGTGGATAATAGTTCTCCATCCAACAGAAGTGATAGAAGTTACTCTTTTACGCTCCACCTGCATAGGATCTCTTCAAAGGCAAAGGATTCCAACATTTTATCACATCTCCACTTGTGATCCAACTGTCACACTCCACATCCCCAATACAAATCTTAACCCACTATGCATGCAAATAATTATACAAAGAATTCCTCTCAAATTCATGCAAATGTACATATTGAAATGCACATATAACCGTGCAACAGAATTAAGCAATCACATACATGCAGAAATGATTACACATTGATGCACATGCAGTAAGTAGGTTAACTTTCAATAAACCTCACTAGGGTCATCACTTGACCCGATAGCCATATTTGCCTTGTCTCTCATCTTACCCTTTTGTTTTTCCTTTTTCTTCTTGGGACATTAATAAGAATATCTAGTCTTACCACAATTATAACACCGTTTACTACTAGACTTGTCTCCTCCTTTGCCCTTCTTCTTACCACCCTCATCACTCGAGTCACTACTCGAATCGCCATTGTCTTGAGCTCTACCCAAATTCATATGCTTAAACTTCATTCTACTCTTTATCATATGCAACTTACCACTTCTCTTATTCTCTTTTTCAACTTTAATCTATATCTTTTTACTCCTAAGGGAATCTAAGAAAATCTCAGGTGTTAAATTGACCCTACCATACTTAATTACATTCTTAACCTATCTATATGATTCAGACATAGAATTCAACAAAACAATGGCCTTATACATTTCAGACACTTTTTCATCACAAGTAACGATATCTTGAACAAGTTTCTTGAAAATATCTAGGTTGTCATCAAGATCCTTTGAAAGATTCATTTTAAAACTGAAAAATCTTTCAACCAAGTACAATTTATTAGGAGTAGACTTAAGTAATTAATCAAGAAATGCAAGGATTTAACTAAATTACTTGTCTTAAATTAAAAATAAATAATAAATAAGTTTCATCTTCATCCGATACATGGAAAGAATTAGCCTAGCATATTGTTATGCAAATTGCACAAAATCGGTATTTGAGCAAATATTGTGAGTCTGGTGAGCAAATACATGGAAAATCCTTGTAGAGAGCATTGAAGAGCTGTAAAGTGAATTTTTAGGTATTTGAGAGATTCAATAGAGAGTGGGATTGTGTTTGAGAGAAACATGATGATCCTTCAGTTCAAGGATATGTAGATGCAGATTATATAGGCGACTTAGATAATATGAGGTCTTATAGAAGTTATGTTTTCACACTCGCGGGTGAGCCTATATGATGGAGATCAATTGTGTCGTCATTTATCACATTATCTAGAACTAAAGCAGAGTACATGGTGAAAACTAAGGCAGCCAAGGAATTATTGTGGTTGAGAAGGCTTGTTATTAAGTTTGGGATCAAGCAAGGTGGAATGAAGCTGTATTGTGATAATCAGAGCTCCTCTTAGCAAAGAATCAAATTTATCATGCAAGAGGGAAGCATATAGATGTGTGATTTCACAATATAAGGAGTTACTCCAGAAGAACTATTGCTAGAGAATGCACCTTAGAGAATGCAATGACATATTACAAAGTCAATCACAATGGACATGTTCAAGCATTGCTTGAACTTGATTAACATCTCTAGGTGTTAGAGATGAGGTGTCCCAACCTATTTGTCCCAAATAGTGTTTTTCTCAGGCTATGTTTCTTTCTATTGTTTCTCTTAAGAAGTGGATATTCGTCAAGGAAAAGATTATTGTGTACCTTCTACCATAGTGAAGTGGTTGTTGCGATCGAGTATAATAGTGAAGTGGCGATAAAATCTATACCTTATGGTGGTTGCGATTGAGTACACTAGTCATTGGCACGTGCGATGTGCGTGGCATTTTAGTAATGACGTATTTAATTGTAATTTGACTGTTATTTTTTGGTCATCTGCAATTGTACCCAAATCGTGGATGGAGACGTCTTTCTGTCTCCATCATTTATGATCGAGTTGATGTCCCTAATCTGAATCAAGATGTTGTTGGCAACAGTGGTCAACAAATGGTGGAGAGTTGCTAATGGTGATTGAAATACTCCTACAGTTGCTGAGACTGGAAAATAGGGTAGAGATGGTTTAGGGCCTTTCAATATAAAGTTGCAGAGTTGAACTTTTTAACTCTCCCAGATACTAACGAGGAATGAGAAGTTAAGAAAGTTATCTGTTATTGACTTTAGTTTATTTTGCACCAAAAAATCTTCAAATGTATTAAGTAGCATATGGGGTTGCTATTTGAACAATGGACTAGGAGTAAGGATTTATTAGTCATCGATTATTCTATCTTTATGATGTAATATAAAAAATGTATGTAATATATACACACACATAAACTAATAAGTAACACGTGCGATGTGCGTGGCGTTTTAGTAATAAGGTATTTAATAGTATTTTTGATTGTTACTTTTTGGTTATACGCGACTGCACCCAAATCGTGGAAGGAGACATGCATTTTCGTCTCCATCATTTAGGGCCAAGGAAGACTTCACCGACATCCCTAATCAGAGTCAAAATGCTGCTGCAGACAATGGTTAACAAATTGAGGAGGGTGCTGCTGTGGCACAGGAAATGTTCAGATAGCTGCTGAGGGTGGAGGAAAGGATGTAGATATTCAGCTCCATTCAATATAAGCTTACGGACTTGAACTTTTCACCTCTCCCAGTTACTGATGAGGAATGAGAAGTTTATAATATTATGTTGTTTTTAGTTTATTTTGTACCAAGAACTTTCATGTTGTATTAGGTAGCCTATAGATTGTTATTTGATCAATGAATTAGGAGAAAGGATTTTATTAGCCATCAATTATTCTATGTTTTCATTGTAACATAAAAAAAATGTATGTACACACACACAAAATAGTCATTTGCACTAGTCATTTGCAAGTACGAAGCACATGGTGTTTTATTGTATAATACACACACACACACACACGTCGTTGGCACGTGTGATGTGCGTGGCATTTTATTAATGACGTATTTAACTGTATTTTGATTTTTACTTTTTAGTCATATGCACCCAAATCTAGAACTTTTCACATCTCCCAGATACTAATGAAGAATTAGAAGTTTAGAATGTTATGTTGTTATTGATTTTTAGTTTATTTTGCAACAAAACCCTTTGTTGTATTATGTAGCCTATGTGTTTCTATTTGATCAATAATTAGGAGTAGGGATTTTATTAGCCATCTATTATTCTATCTTTTTGTTGTAATAAATTTTTTTATGTATAATACAAACACACATAGACTAGTCATTGGCACATGCGATGTAAGTAGCATTTTAGTAATGACTTATTTAATAATATTTCAATTATTACTATTTTGGTCATCACCTAAATCGTGTATGGAGAGGTACCTTTCCATCTACATCAATTAGGGCTGAGGATGATTTTGTCGACGTCCTTAATTTTTAGTTATTTTGCACCAAAAAATTTTCTGTTGTATTTCGTAGCCAATGAATTGCTATTTAATCAATGAATTAGGAGTAAGGATTTTTTTAGCCATCAATTATTCTATCTTTTTGTTGTAGTGAAGCACATGGCGTTTTAGTGTATAACACACAAACACACTAGTGGCACGTACGATGTACATGTTGTTTTAGTAATGGTGTTTTTTAATAGTATTTTGATTGTTACTATCATCTGCGATGCACCCCAAATCACGGATTGAGATGTGCCTTTCCATCTCCATCATTTAAGGCTGAGGAAGACTTCACCAAATTCCTAATTTAAATTAAAATGCCGCTTTAGGCGATGGTAAATAAATTGAGGAGGGTTCTGCTGGTGGTGGCAGAGGAAATGCTCATGCAACTGCTAAGGGTGGAGGAGATGGTGTAAATGGTTCATCTCCATTCAATATAAAGTTACGGACTTGAAATTTTCACCTCTCCCAGACACTAACAAAGAATAAGAAGTTTAGAATGTTACGTTGTTATTGAATTTTAGTTTATTTTGCAACAAAAACTCTTTGTTGTATTAGGTAGCCTATGTTTTTCTATTTGATCAATAATTAGGAATATGGAGTTTATTAGCCATCAATTATTCTATCTTTTTGCTGTAACATAATTTTTTTTATGTGTAATACACACACTCACACACACATAGATTAGTCATTGGCACATGCGATGTACGTGGCGTTTTAGTAATGACGTATATAACAATATTTTGATTGTTACTTTTTGGTCATATACAATTGCACCCAAATCTTGTATTGATAGGTGCCTTTCCATCTCTATCATTTAGAGCTGAGGAAGACTTCATCAACATCCATAATTTGAATCAAAATGTTGGTGCAGGAGATGGTCAACAAATTGAGGAAGGTGCTACGGTAGGCGGAGGAAATATTCCTGCAACTCCTGAGGGTTGAGGAGATGGTTTAGCTCCATCCAATATAACGTTACGGACTTGAACTTTACACCTCTCCCAAATACTCACGAGGAATAAGAATTTTAAAATGTTATGTTGTCAATATTTTTAGTTTGTTTTGCACCAAAAACTCATCTGTTGTGTTAGGTAGTGTATTGGCAGATATTTGATCAATAAATTAGGAGCAAGGATTTTATTGGGCATTGACTATTCTATCATTTTGCTGTAACATAAAAAATTTTATGTATATATGCACATACATAAACTAGTCATTGGTACGTGCAAAGCACGTGGTGTTTTAGTGTATAATATATAAACACGCACACACACAAACATACACTAATCATTGGCTCGTGCGATGTACATGGTGTTTTATTAATGCGTATTTAATATTGTTTTGATTTTACTTTTTTGGTCATATGCGATTGCACCCAAATCGTGGATGGAGAGGTGTCTTTCCTTCTCCATCATTTAGGGCTAATGAAGACTTAGCCAACGTCCCTAATTTGAATCAAAATGTTGTTGCAGGCGGTGATCAACAGATTGAAAAGGGTTCTGCTGGTGGGAGATGAATACTCTGGCAGCTGCTGAGGGTGGTGGAGAGGATGTAGATCGTTCATCTCCATTCAATATAATGTTACGTACTGAACTTTTCACCTCTCCTAGATACTGACGAGGAATGAGAACTTTGTAATGTTATGTTGTTCTTGATTTTTAGTTAATTTTGCACCAAAAACTCTTCTGTTGTATTAGGTAGCCTATGGGTTGCTATTTAATCAATGAATTTGGAGCAAGGATTTATTTGTCATCAATTATTCTATCTTTTTGCTGTAGCATAAAAAAGTTCTATGTATATGTATACACACATACTATTCATTGGCACGTGCGAAGCACATGGCATTTTAGTGTATAATACATGCGCACGCGTGCACACACACTAGACATTGGCAATTGCGATGTACGTGGTGTTTTAGAATGATGTTTTTAATAATATTTTGATTGTTACCTTTTGGTCATCTTCAATTGCACCCAAATCGTGTATGGAGAGGTGCCTTTCCATCTCCATCATTTAAGGTCGAGGAAAACTTCTTCGACGTCTCTAATTTTAATCAAAATGCTACTGTAGGCGATGGTCAACATATTGAGAAAGGTTCTGCTTTTGGTGGACGAAATGCTCTTGTAGTTGCTGAGGGTGGTGGAGTAGGTATATGACACACCCTTCTCCTAATATTGCTAGCAGACCTAGAGTGTAACGTGCACCGATGATCAATACCAACTAAAAGTTGGACTCACCGTCAAGGCTACTACAATATGCAACTTGTATAAATTATTTTTGATAAAATTTTGGCATTATCTCTCCTGTAATTTTGACTAACCAACCTGTAAACAAATATATACAGCTCCCAACAATAATATCATATCAATGCTATTTTATGATTCCTTTCAATAACTACAGATGTACAACACAATATTGAGATAAGCCGAATTCTCAAACTTTTACTATGAAAATAACATGAATTTGCTCTATGAAATGAGTCAAATTAGCTAACTCTGTCTGGTGGCTCTGACCCCAAAATCAAGGCTCAACTCCAAAATATGCCCAGAAACTCAACACTACACGAAATGGTGTAAGATTATATAATTTGATAGCTCGGTAAGTGGAGAAGTTAAAAATAATTATACATTTTCATTTATACATTCTTTTTACCAAAAATCAAGTTTACATCATTTAACAGTCTATAATAATAATAATAATAATAAGTCCTCGTAAAATTGAAAAATATCATCTCATAATTATGATATAAATATCAACTGAAATCTATATCATCATCTCTTCACATCAAATGTATCGAAAAATCTACAAAAAATGTACCCTCTAACTGAAATCTATAATCTAATTATACGCACGTAGGCTGCCCCTCAAGCCAATCACTCCCGACACGGGCCTAGTCTCAATAATAATCAATTCTAAAACGTGATCAAGGCCCCTTAGTGAACTAGAAGTATATGACCATGGGTACTTTTCTAGTCGATCTCAATATCACATGTCTCATATTTCAATTCACAAATAATTCATATACAACCTTTGAAATTCCACATATATCATAATGAAAAGAATATTTCCACGTTAATCATGCAGTTGGACAAATAATTCATGTATTTGCATAAAATGTATAATAATATAATTAATTTATCAATATTTGAAAATATTTAAGTTTTTCCATCCACAAGCTATTTAAGTGGTGATTAGTTTGGCCAATAACCTATCCCGGTATCCATATCGTCCCCTGAAATGTGATATAATGTTTGTATTAACAATTAAACATTTTGTAACTCCAGTAATTAAATAGGCGATACTAAATCTTAATCTTTATATTTCCATTTGCCTCAATCACTTAAGCTGTTCAATTCATTCCTCTAACTTAATTTCATAACTTATTAGACATAATTCAATAGTTCCCTTTCAATAAAATCGAATTTCAACTAATAATCTCATAACTCTAAAATTTAACATTAATTTTTAAATAAGTAACCTTTCGCTTACCTATCGAAATTGAGGACTTCAATCTTAATAAGAGAAAGCACTTATTTCCCAACCTCGTTGCCGAACTTTCTTCTTCTTCTTCTTCGGCTTCTCTATCTTTATGTGTTGTGTGTATATATAGATTGAATGAAATGCATTTGATTATTTAATTGGTTTAATACATAAAGTTACCCACCGCTTGACTTTGATTATATTTGTTTTAATTTTTTTTCAAGCATGACATATTTGATCTCAAATTTTATGTGTTGACTAGTTTAATTAGATAAGGTATTATAGTGTAGATGGTTCAGCTCCATTCAATATAAAGTTACAGACTATAACTTTTCACCTCTCCTAGACGCTTACGAGGTATGTGAAGTTTAGAATGTTATGTTGTTATTGATTTTTAGTTTATTTTGCACCAAAAACTCTTCTGTTCTATTAGGTAGCCTATTGGTTTTTATTTGATCAATAAATTATGAGCAAGAATTTTATTAGCCATCAATTATTCTATCTTTTTGACGTAGCATAAAAATTGTATGTACACACAAACAAAGAAACACACACACACACACAGAGACACACAAACATACACTAGTCATTAGCACCTGCGAAGTACGTGGCATTTTAGTGTATAACACACACACACAGAGTTATCATTGGCACATGCGATGTACGTTGCGTTTTTGTAATGACGTATTTAATAGTACTTTGATTGTTACTTTTTTGTCATCTGTGAATGCACCCAAATTATGGATGGAGAGGTGCCTTCCGTCTCCATTATTTAGGGCTGAGGAAGACTTCGTCAACGTCCCTAATTTGAATCAAAATGCTGCTGCAGGTGGTGATCAACAAATTGAGAAGGGTGCTAGTGGTGGCGGAGGAAATGCTCCTGCAGCTGCTGAGGTTGGAGGAGATGGTTGAGCTCCATTCAATATAAAGTTATGGAATTGAACTTTTCATCTTTCCCAGAAATTGACGAGGAATCAGAAATATAGAATGTTATGTTGTTATTGATATTTTGTTTATTTTTCACCCAAAACACGTATGTTGTATTAGGTGGCCCATGGATTGCTATTTGATCAATGAATTATAAGGATTTTATTAGTCATCAATTATTTTATCTCTTTGATGTAACGTAAAAAAATAAAATGTACACACTCACACACTAGTTATTGGCAAATGTGATACACGTGGCGTTTTAGTGTGTACACACACGCGTCATTGGCACGTGCGATACACGTGGCATTTTAGCAATGACGTATTTAATTGTATTTTGATTATTATTTTTTTTTTACCATTTTAATCGTATAATCTAGAAATATTTTTTATTATTGATTATGGTAAACAATTTTTCTATGTATAAGAAAAATATTGTTATTTATTTATGAAATATTAGTGTAAGAAACTTATTATGAGGATGTATTAAGCATTAAGCAATACGTAATATCTAAAATAGTTTTATTATTATTATTATTATTATTATTATTATTATTATTATTATTATAAGCTCATAATTTATAGCAAGGTGACCATGAGCTACATTAAACATTATTGAGTTGAATTAATATAAACTACAGGGGAAAATGAGATAGTACACGAACACAAAAATTATAGCGAAATAGAGATTACAAAGAAAACATGCTTCATATATTTGCATGACGTATATAGGTAAAGAACACCAACCAATTAGTTGAAAAACTTGACCTTGCACATCAATTTACATAGAAAAAGAAAATATAATTCAAGTTCGTGAAGCAATTTATTAGTGAACAAACTACTCATGTTAAACAAGGAAAGTTCAAAATGAAGAGATATCCCCGCATGGGAGAAGATTATTATTGTCAAGGGATAATTTTAGAATTCGAGACTAAATGGGACAACGACTATAAAGCAAATTATGGAAGTGTGAAGTGGGATAACGGTAAACCGGGGGAATGTGAATGAAGTGCAACAAGCAAGGGTGTACAAACCCCAGGTGGAGCTAGAGGTACTACAGACATTTTAAGCTTTAATACCCTCTTCTCTAGATGGTTAAACAATGAAGTCATGAATGTTTAGAGAACTCACTTTTCCGACGTAACCTGCTTTCTCAATGGCTATCTTAAGCAGCTAAAGACCCTCCTTGTTCTCTTGTATTCGTAAAAGACGGTAATTTTAATAGTCTATAAGAAACTCAAAGAAAGGGCGTATTTAAATATAACACACCATTCGACCTGAATGTTTGTAGGAAAGTCACTCTCATCCCCTACATTGATGGCATCTTGGCCATACTTCTTAACGATAGCCTGAAATCAAACAAACTAAAATTTTAGAAAAGTCAAAATATGGATGCAATAGAAACTCATTGGCACTAAACTTATGGACATATAAAAATTGCAATCTAAGACAGGCTGAAATCAAGAAAAACCAATTTCTAAAAGTCAGACATAACAAATTTAAGGAACTCTTTGACTCTAAGCTCATAAACTTAATAGAAGATGCAACTTCAGAACGTTAATTCCAGGATTAGCAATAGACGTTCAGAATATTTTTTAGTTTCAAGCTATTTTTTGCATATTATATATGGCAGGTGTATGTAAGGCAATATTGTAGAACCAGTCAGTTCCACTTCTACATCATCGAAGCTATAAGGTTCTGTCCTCCTTTCATGTTAGACTAAAGCAACTGCTGCTGCTGTTACTATTCCTACTGAAGAGAGAGTCAAATCTGACCCAGTTGAGGAAGTTAAGAAAGACACAGAGACCCTAACTCTAGATAACCAGCTACATGCCAAAAAGTTCACTGATTGGCGGGTTTTATCATTCTGACTCCAACTCTCTAATCTAACTATTTCTTGCCTCTCTTTATATGGTATGCTTTTAACTTCAAAAAATAGGGAGTAGTAGATTTTGATTTTGTTTCCCATGAACAAAAACATAAGTGTTAGGATACTTGAGTTAGATTGGTCATGATGTGTGATGAGAAGTGACTAAGGTGGAGTAGTTCATGTGCATAATTTGATCAACATTCAACATACACTTACAAACATGACATTAAAAATTCAAAATTGGTTTTTGAAATTAAGCAAAGCCACAGGGAGAGATTGTTGATTTTTACATATTATTTTAGTTGGCTTGATTTTTAAATATCAATGACAAGGGCTGAAATGTGAAAAGCAAGATGCCATCTAAGCAGAATCAGTCCAAATGGGTAGTGGGAGTTTTCAAAAGAATTCTTGGCTATTGCTTTAAGAAAAAGATTGATTTAATATTAAACTTTTCCTTGAGTCTATTAATTACCTTATCAAATAAATCATATGTGATATGATTATTATCTTACTGTGTTTTAATGCTTTAATTTTAGGTAAGTTCAATTCATAGCTAGTAATTACTTACGTAAGTGAATCTAGAAATCAAGGGATGATTAATAGCTTTGAAAAATCTGTCAGTTCGATGACCTAGAAGCTACACATTCTGCCATCTTTTAGCAAGGGCAATTGGACCCATGCCTTGTTAATACTTTCGAAACATGCTTTGAGAAACTAGAATCCTGGCGGAGATCCTGTAGCAATGATTTCTGCCATATTCCTAAGAGTACACCCGATGCCATGCATTGGTGAATAATCTCATAGCAAAATCCTATTCTTCAGCTGTACTTGATGAAAACATACCAGAGCATGAATGTTCAATTCAAAGATCAAGCTGTTTGGCATAAGTTAAGAATTGTGATTCTTAATTCAAGTGATAGTTGCGGTCGAGTACAATAGTGAAGTAGCAATAAAGCCAAAACTCGATGGTTTGATTCTACTTCTACAAGTCAAAAGAAGAAGAACCTGGGAGTTGTTTTTAGATTTCTTTTGATTGCTTTTTGTTAATTTTACGAAATTATAAAATCGAAACTATTGTATTTTTTATTGTTTGGTTTTAGAGGATTGATTTACCCCTCGCATGGGGTCCGTGGATGTTTCCCTTGGGGGTTTAGTACGTTATATCTACCTTTCATTCTTGCTAATTTTTGCAATTGAGTAAATCCCATGAAACACTATAATCTGTCTACACACTACAGTGAGAACCACTTTAATAACTACTTGTAGGATATTCTGACTGTTTAGCGTGTACTATCTAAGCTGGGAAATTAAGACATAATGTTTAATTAACTAGGTTCAAGTACTTCCAAGTTTTTTCTTAAGGGCTTTTGTGGAAGAGGTCGAGAGTTTTGTTGGAGAATTTGTGTTGAAGAGTTCTTTTTTATTCATTGAAGTGGAATTCGTGTCAAAGTGAAGATTTCAGTTGTGACGTAAATTCTATATGAAATTCTAGTTGGAAGAGGTATTGCATATTGGTAGTTGAAAAGGTCCAAGACATAAGCAAGAAGATTATTCGCGTTGAAGACCACTCATCAGGTGCTTGAGCAAAAATCTCAATAACATCAACGCTAGCTAACCGCTAGGCAAGCGCTTGAGTGATCGTGGCACCGCTTGCTAGCTGCATGGGCGTCACTCAAGCACTGATGTCATCTGGTGCAATTGGATTTCACAATTTTGGTAGTTTTTCTTTTCTATTCAATCTCAAACACTCTGTTATTGGTTATGCTTATTATATTAGGATTCTACTTTTGTTAGACTCTTCCTATATTATATATAGGAGTAATTATATCTCTTGGGAGATCATCCAACATAATTTGTACTCCTTACATATTTTAATATTAGTAAATTCTCCTCCTCTTCCCATTATTTTTTCTCTAGTTGGGTTTCCACATAAATCTTGTTCTTCTTATTAGTTTTCATATTACCATATTCTCATTTAAGTTTTAACAGTGCTTTTCTGCCTTCATCATTTAGGGCCAAGGAACACTTCATCAACATCCCTAATCTGAATCAAAATGTCGTTGTTGTTGCCGACAGTAGTCAACAAATAGTAGAAGGCATCGCCAATGGAGGAGAAAATGTTTCTGCAGCTGTAAAAGGTGGAGATGGTTCAGTCACCATTCAATATAAAGTTACAGATTTGAACTTTTCACCTCCCTCAGATACTAACGAGGAATGAGAAGTTTAGAATGTTATGTTGTTATTGATTTTTTGTTTATTTTGCACCAGCCTCTTTTTGATGTGACATAAACAAATTGTATGCACACACACACACTAGTTATTGGCACATGCAATGCACGTGTCATTTAATGTGCGCGCACACACACACATACACACACTAGTCATTGGAATGTGCGATGCACATGAAATTTTAGTAATGATGTATTTAATAGATTTTGATTGTTATTCTTTGATCATTTTAGTCGTATAATCTAGAAATAAGTTTTTAATATTGACTGTGGTAAACATTTTTTCTATGTATAAGAAAAATATTGTTGTGTATAGATGAAACACTAGTGTAACAAACTTATTCTGAAGGTGTATTAAGCATTAAGCAATATGTCAGATCTTAAATTGTTAAAAAGTTATTATTATTGTTATTTTATGCTCGGAATTTATTGCAAGGTGACCATGAGCTACATTAAACACTATTGAGTCAAATTAATATAAACTACAAGGGAAAATGAGATAGTTTGGAGAAGTGCAAGAACACAAAAATTCTAGGGAAATAGAGATTACAAAAAAAACATGCTTCATATATTTGCAAGATGTATATAGGCAAAGGACACCAACTCAATAGTTGAAAAACTTGAGCTTGCACATGAATTTACATAGAAAAAGAATATATAATTCAAGTTCGTGAAGCAATTTATTAGTGAACAAACTACTCAATGTTAACAAGGAAAGATCAAGATGAAGAGATACACCCGCATGGGAGAAGATTATTATTGTCAAGGGATTCTTTCAGAATTCGAGGCTGAATGGGACAACAACTAGAAAGCGAATTGTGAAAGTGTTGAAAAAGTGAAGTGGGACAATGGTAAACATGAGGAATGTGAATGAAGTTCAACAAGCAAGGGTGTACAAACCTAAGGTGGAGCCAAGAGGTACTATAGACATTTTAAGCTTTAATAGCCTATTCTCTAGATGGTTAATGAAGTCATGAAAGTTCAGAGAACTTGCTTATCTGGTGTTACCTGCTTTCTCAATAGCTGTCTTGAGTAGCTAAACACCCTCCTTGTTCTTTTGCAGTCATAAAAGACTGTAATTGTAATAGTATATAAGAAACTCAAAGAAAGGGCCTATTTAGATATAACACACCATTCGACCTTAATGTTAGTAGGAAAGTCTCATCCCCTACATTGATGGCATCTTGGCAATATTTCTTCTTAATGACAGTCTGAAATCAAACAAAATAAAATTTTAGAAAAGTCAAAATAAGGATGCAATAAAAACTCATTGGCACTAAAATTATGGACATATGACAGCCTTTTCTAAAAGTCGGACATCACATATTTAAGGAACCCTTTGTCCCTAAGCACATAAACATAATAAAAAAATACAATTTCGAATGTTATTCCAGGATTAGCAATTGGCGGAGCAAAATTCACTCTGCATTTTGAATGGATACCGAAATATCATTATATAAAACTCAATTCAGCACAGGTGTCCGACCTAATAATCTAGGAATGTCAAATATCTATGTAGTAAAGAAGTAGAAAAATGCCAAACAACAAAATAATTGTAGAATTTCTATAGATCCTCAAATTATAAATTATTCCCTACACAAGACAGCCATTGATAGGGATGAACACACCAACTGACCTTTTGAAATTTTTCGAGGATAGGGATGGCATTCATTACAATGGTTAGTTAAAAAACAGCCATTGATTAATTTACTTACTCATAAAATAGAGATTATAAATTGAAAAGATCCGTTGTCTATTGCTTAATATGAAGTTCAAGATCGAATCAACCAACTTGAATTTAGTCCTCTCGAGAGTAATTGATGGATTGTAGAAGACAAATAGGAGGGAAATTGTTCAATTCATTCAACTAAAGATAGTGAAACTAAGCAGTTTGCGAAGTTCCGTATCTTAACACTATGTTTGCCATAATCTTTGATATGCTACAGTGTGATCATATTCTAAAAGCAGGAAATTCATTGACTAATCTGTTTGCTTGTTAATCTCTCTTATTTTAGCTGTGATAAGAGATAGATGGGGTTCAAGAGGTGGTTTTGTGGATGTAAAGGGAGTAAATAAATGCAGAGAAGAGTTTGTGAATTCATAATACTTATTTGAATAGGGAACACTATAATATGGATGGTAGTGATGCAACAATATCGATGAACCTTTACAGAAGAAATGTCACCAAAAATTGTATGGTGTGACGTTTTTTTTTATTATTATTAGTTTTCTCTTTTTTATGCTCTTCGTTTCTTTGCCCCACTAAAAGTCTTGAGATGGATGACTTTACTGCTGAAAGAGATAAGTGCGAATTTATGAGCAAAATGTCCTTCTCAATTCTTTTCTTTAAAATAACATGAATATCTAAGTCGAGTTTGTTTCAGGCTTGAACATGAATAGCTGAGAATATTAGAAAGTCAAGAAAAATGTGAATCAATCTTGTGAACTTGAGTGGTGGTATGTTTTTGTTTCCAGTGTCCCCAATATTCTTAATTATATTCTTAATAGCTAAATGATCCTTTTTCTTCACCCTTTGCAAATAGATTAGAGCCATACTTCAATGATGTTGTAGCTAATTTAGCTGTATTTCGAGTACTCTCGATAGGACTAAATTCAAGTTGGTTGATTCGATCTTGAACTTCATATTAAGCAATATTAAACAGATCATTTCAATTTATAATCTATATTTGATGAGTAAGTAAATTAATCAATGGCTATTTTTTTAACTAACCATTGTAGCAAATGCTATCGCTATCCTTGAAAAAACTTCAAAAGGTCAGTTGGTGTGTTCATCCCTATCAATGGTTGTCTTGTTTAGGGAATAATTTATAATTTGAAGATCTATAGAAATTCTACAATTATTTTGTTGTTTAGCATTTTTCTGCTTCTTTACTACATAGATATTTGACGTTCCTAGATTATTAGGTCGAACAGCTGTGCTGAATTGAGGATAATCATATTTTGGTATCCATTCAAAATGCAGAGTGAATTTTGCTAAGCCAATTAGTAATCTTGGAATAACATTCCGAAATTGCATTTTCTATTAAGTTTCTGAATTTAGGGTCAAAGAGTTCCTTAAATTTGTTATGTCTAACTTTTAGAAATTGGGTTTTCTTGATTTCAGCCTGCCATATGTCCATAAGTTTTGTTCCAATGAGTTTCTACTGCATCCTTACTTTAACTTTTCTAAAATTTTATTTTGTTTGATTTTATGCTGTCATTAAGAAGGAATATTGCCAAGATGCCAACAATTTAGGGGATGAGAGTGACTTTCCTACTAACATTAAGGTCAAATGGTGTGTTATATCTAAATAGGCCCTTTCTTTGATTTTCTTATATACTATCAAAATTGCAGTCTTTTATGACTTCCAGAGAACAAGGAGGGTGTTTAGCCACTCAAGACAGCTATTGAGAAAGCAGGGTACACCAGAAAAGTGAGTTCTCTGATCTTTCATGACTTCATTAACCATCTAAAGAATAGGAAATTAAAGCTTAAAATGTCTTTAGTACCTCTTGGCTCCACCTGGGGTTTGTACACACTTGCTGGTTGAACTTCATTCACGTTCCTCACGTTTACCATTGTCCCACTTCACTCTTTCATCACTTTCATAATTCGCTTTCTAGTTGTTGTCCCATTCAGCCTTGAATTTTGAAAGTATCCCTTGACAATAATAATCTTCTCCCTTACGGGTGTATCTCTTCATCTTGATCTTTCCTTGTTTAACATCAAGTAGTTTGTTCACTAATAAATTGCTTCTCGAACTTGAATTTATATTCCTTTTCTACATAAATTGATGTGCAAGCTCAAGTTTTTCAATTATTCAGTTGGTATCCTTTCCCTATATACATCTTGCAAATATATGAAGCATGTTTTCTTTGTAATCTCTATTTCCCTATATTTTTTGTGTTCTTGCACTTCTCCAAACTATCTCATTTTCCCTTGTAGTTTATATAAATTCGTCTCAGTAATGTTTAATGTAGCTCATGGTTGCCTAGCAATAAATTCTGAGCATATAATAATAATAAGAATAATAATAATAATAATAATAACAACAACAACAACAACAACAACAACAATAATAATAATAATAATAATAATTTGTAAACAATTTAAGCTATTACATGCTGCTTAATGCTTAACACACCCTCAGAATAAGTTTGTTACACTAGTGTTTCATCTATACATAACAACATTTTTTCCTATACATAGAAAAAATGTTTACCACAATCAATATCTAAGACTTATTTCTAGATTATACGATTAAAATTATCAAAAAATAACAATCAAAATACTATTAAATACATCATTACTAAAATGCCATGTGCATCGCACTTGCCAATGACTAGTGTGTGTACATTAAACGACATGTGCATCGCATGTGCCAATGACGAGTGTGCGCGCGGGCGCGCATACAATTTGTTTATGTTACAACAAAAAGATCGAATAATTGATAACTAATAAAATCCTCACTCATAATTCATTGATCAAATAGCAACATATAAGCTACCTAATACAACAGGAGAGTTTTTGGTGCAAAATAAACAAAAAATCAATAACAACATAACATTCTAAACTTCTCATTACTCGTCAGTGTCTCAAGTCTTATATTGAACAGCGCTGAACTGTCTCCCTACCTAATACAACAGGAGAGTTTTTGGTGCAAAATAAACAAAAAATCAATAACAACATAACATTCTAAACTTCTCATTACTCGTCAGTGTCTCAAGTCTTATATTGAACAGCGCTGAACTGTCTCCCTACCTAATACAACAGGAGAGTTTTTGGTGCAAAATAAACAAAAAATCAATAACAACATAACATTCTAAACTTCTCATTACTCGTCAGTGTCTCAAGTCTTATATTGAACAGCGCTGAACTGTCTCCCCCCTCAGCAGCTGCAGGAGCATTTCCACCACCATTAGCAATGCCCTCCACCATTTGTTGACCACTGTCGGCAGCAGCATTTTGATTTAGATTAAGGACGTGGCCCTAAATGATGGAGGCGGAAAGGCATTGTTAAAACTTAAATGAGAATTTGGTAATATGAAAAATAATAACAAGAATACAAGATTTATGTGGAAACCCAACCAGAGATTAAATAACGGGTAGAGAAGGAGAATTTGCTAAAAATTAAAATATGTAAGGAGTACAAATTATGTTGGGTGATCTCCTCCTAAGAGAAACAATTACTCCTATATATAATACGAGAAGATGATCTCCTAAGAGACATAATTACTCCTATATAATACAAGAAGAATCTAACAAAAGTAGAGTCCTAATATATAAGCACAACTAATAACAGAGTGTTTGATATTGAATAGAAACGAAAAACTGCCAAAATTACAAAATCTAATTGCACCAGATGACACGATTACTTGAGCAAAGGCCTTGCGGCTAGCAAGCGGTGCCACGTCACTCGAGCGCTTGCCTAGAGGTTAGTGAGCGTTGATGTCACTGAAATTTTTGCTCGAGCGGCCGATGAGGGGTCTTCAACATGAATCATCTCCTTGCTTACGTCTTAGACCTCTTCAAGACTTTTTCAACTACCAACATGCAATAGCACTCCCAAATAGAATTTATATAGAATCCGCGTCACAACCGAGAGTTTCACTTTGACAAGAATTTCACTTCAATGAATGAAAAATAACTTTTCAACAAAAATTCTCGAACAAAACTCCCAACTTATTCCACAAAAGCCCTTAAGAAAAAACTTGAAAGTACTTAAACCTAGTTAACTAAAAGTTCTGTCTTAATTACCCAGCTTAGACACTACATTAACAATTAGAATATCCTACAAGCAGTTATTAAAGCGGTTCTGACTTCGGCGTGTAGATAGATTGTAGTGTTCTATATGATCTACTCAATAGCATAAATTAACAAGTATGAACAGTAGATATAACATGTAAATTCCTAAGGGAAACATCCATGGCCCCCATGCCACGGGTAAATCAATCCACTAAATCAAATGATAAAAAATACAATAATTTTGGTTTTATAATTTCGCAAAATTAGCAAAAAACAATCAAAAGAAATCTAAGAACAGCTCCCTGGTTTTCTTCTTCTTTTGACCTGTTGTAGAAGTAGAATCAAACCATATGGTCTTGGCTTTATTGCTACACTACTATTGTACTCGGCTGCAACTATCACTCGAAGTAAGAATCACGATTCTTAACTTATGCCAAATAGCTTGATCTTTAAATTGAATAAACATTCATGCTCTAGTATGTTTTTTTTCAAGTACGGTTGAAGAACACGATTTTGCTATGAGATTATTCACCAATGCATGGCACCGGGTGAACTCTTTGGAATATGGCAGAAATCCTTGCTGTAGGTTCACCGTCAGGATTCTAGTTTATCAAAGCATGCTTGATATTATTCACCAAGGCATGGGTTCAATTGCCATTGTTGAAAGATGGCAGAACGTGTGGCTGCTAGGTCAGCGAACTTCGACAGTTTTTTCAAAGCTATTAATCACCCCTTGATTTCTATATTCACTTACATAAGTAATTTACTAGGCACGAATTGAACTTACCTAAAACTAAGTACATAATCATATCGTATATGATTTATTTGATAAGGTAATTAATAGACATAAGGAAAAGTTTAATATTAAATTAATCGTTTCTTAAAGCAATAGCCAAGAATTCCGTTGAAAACCCTCACCACCCAATAGGACTGATTCTGCTTGGATAGCCTCTTGTTTTTCACATTTTAGCCCTTGTCATTGATATTTAAAAATGAATCTATATTGAGTAAGCCAACTAAAATAATATGTAAAAATCAACAATTTCCTCCTTTGGCTTTGCTTAAACTTTAAGTGTCATGTTTGTAAGTGTTGAAGTTGGGCGTGTACGTGACACTTTTGTTGTCACTTAACAAATGTTTTTTATTTCCATTTAGTCACATGTTTTTGGTTTATGTCTAACTCATATAATGATGTAAAGTTAGGCTAGTTTGGACCTAATAAAAGTTAAAGTACTATCAAGTATTGTTTAGTGGTAGTAGGTGGTATGGTTGTTGGTAGAAAGTATTTTTGAATTGCATCAAATCATGGCTATATATTCAGTCGGGAAAAAACCATTGAACATATATATAAAAAATTTCTCTGTTTCTCTTCTTTTGTTTGTTGGATATTCTACAATGGTGTCAGAGTTATTTTAGAAGGAATTGTAAAGGGCTGAAGAAGTGCACAATCTGGTAAGACCAATCAAAACCAGTAAGAAGCTTCTCATACCGCCAAGAACTTTACCAGCAGCCCCGAGAGAACTTTTCATGAAATCAGCAAGAATATGGCTTTAGACAGTTTCTCAGCACCCTTACCCTCAGTATTTACATGTGAGAACTATGATTTTTGGGCTGCAAACAAGAAGGCATATATGACTTGTCGGAAATCACAGAATCTGGAGTAGAGCCACCACTTCTTAGAGAAAATCCAACTATTGCACAACTGAAGCAACATAGTG